>JAAKBH010000006.1:2902500-2937500 GCA_019776075.1 Amaranthus palmeri
AGAACCATCCTTATATGAGAACCGTGAGAACCAATCTGCCTGACAAAAATGTGTTACTTTTTTACTAAAAACATGTTATTATTAGGCAAAAATGTGTTACTTTTTTTTAATAAAAAAAATGATACTTTTAGGCAAAAATGTGTTATTTTAAGAAAAAAATGATACTTTTAGGCAAAAATGTGTTATTTTAAGAAAAAAATTCTGAAAAAAACTCACAAAAAGGTGTTACTTTTAACATAAAAAGGTGTTACTTTTCGATAAAAATGTGTTACTTTGTATTTATATTTTTTTTCTGAAAGTAACACTAATTTGCTAATAAGTAACACATTTTTTTAAAAACAAAAGTAACATATTTTTGTCCAAAAGTAACATCTTTTCTATGAAAAAATAACACATTTTTATCGGAGAGATTGGTTATCTCGGTTTTCATATATATATATATATATATATATATATATATATATATATATATATATATATATATATATATATATATATATATATATATATATCACTTTGGAATTATAAGTAGGTCTTTAAATTGGTCTTCAATTATAACATGTTTGACTTTTGCAAGACAGCTCTATACATTTATTTTGTTTTTTCCTTTACCAGAAAACTTTACTTTCTTGCGAATTATTTTATGATAAATTCTGAAGTTTATTTTTTTTAAATGAAATTCCTTGGTCCTTTTGGCTTCTTTAGTGTATGGGTTGGTAGTCCTTTTTTGTAAATGTATTGTTGCATACATATTGATAGCAAAAGCACCTTTAAAAATTTCATCAGTACAGCCTTTTTCTTATCTTGCCCTCACTGCTACAGCAGCCACTTCAGACTTCCTTGCTAATATTTTTGACCTGTCATCTTGTTTTATTATGTTTTTATGTGTTAAGCTTTATCGTTTTCATGACTTGGTGTATTTATGACTGAATGCTTTGTTTCCTGATAGTAATTAGGGCGTGTGAGTGGTATTTCTGCTTTTTCTGTTGTACCATTGAATTGTTAGTGGATGGTTAGTTAGTACCACCGTTATTGTAGTTTTTGTAACTTACATCTAGAATTTTGTTTGTGTGGTGGTTGACGAGTGTCTAAATTTCTTTTGTCTTTGAGCAATGCACAATATATGCTGGTTGTTTCATCTTTCTTGTACTATTTGGCATCAATTACTGTTTAATGGTGGCAATATCCAGGTATCAGTATGACTTAAATTCCCCTAGTGCTGCTTCACAGTTACGTCTCACTTCCACAAAAGATTTGAATGTGAATCTTTCTAGTTCCAATATCAATATGATTCTCCAGGCTTATGCAAGCTGGAGCAGCCTCAGTGAAGTCCAAGAGTCCTACATCAGAAGAGTAAGTTTATTTCTTTTCCGGTTATGGATGTATGCTACTTTGTGATATACAAATTTGAATATGGATCTCTAGACTTTTTCTTAATAATCTGTTGTGCTATAATTATCTCTTATGATACAACTATTTCTACAGGAAATATTTTCTGCAACTCAGAAAGATATCTCTGCTGACAATGTGCATCATAAAAGAAATTATTATATTATTCCATGTAACAAGCTCGGTCAAGACATTTTTATTCGGGCCACTGAAATCAGGAAGCTTTCAAGTGTGGTTATGATGCCATCTGGGGATATGAAGCCTCTAAAAGTTCCTGTATCAAAAAATATGTTGAACTCGCACTTAAGAGGGAATATTGATCAAAAGATTTGTGCGATGGTGACATTGATAATTGCTGAAGCACATGTATGTTCATTGTACCATCCTTGGCATATGATTCAAAACTTAACGATTTATTTATCAGTTTTGATAAAGTTGCTCTACTTTCCTTTTACTTAGGCTCTATGCTAACTATAGTGGTTTATTTCTCATGCAATGCTAGAAACTCGTGTCATTGTGTGTGTGTGTGTGTGTGTTGTGTGTGGGTGGGGTGGGTGGCGCTGTTCTAACATATAGTTTGATATGTTAGAGCTCATTCCATTGTTGAAGCTGTGAATACTTGCTGCCTGGATTTCCATCTTGATTTCATTAACCACCACCATTATGGATTATGGTATGGGTGTGCTCCCAGTTAATCATGTGTTACTCACAGGTGATGAAATATAAAGAAAATTGGAAGGAACAATATCATTTTGTCTTGTTATGAAATCGTATTCACAGTGCAAATCTGAATTTTCTCATACATGATTCTTATTGTTTGACACCTGATTTTCACATGTTAAATAAATGGCATTAATGACCTGTATCCCAGTTTTGATATTAGTTCATCTCATAATGTTTTGGAGTTATGTTTTACTTGAAATGTGTGTAAACTTGTATAGGAGCTGGGATAGCTATTCTTGTAAAAGATTAAATGAACAGTAAAGAATTGAATTATCTCTGTTTTTGTGAGGATATGCTCACTCTCATTTTCATGGTAAAACATAGATAACCATTGTGTATTTGCTTTTTAGTTGTTAGAGAATTAACAATGCAACTTGAGTATTTTTTTCTTTCCTAAACATGAAGTCATGAACCAGATGATCCGGAAATCAGATTTGTGAATTATCTCATGATTTCTATTAGAATACAATTGATATAAATGGAAGTCCCATGTCTATGCTTGTTAGTGTGTGTCTCTAGTTTCTTTATCTTTTGGTATCTGTTGAGGATTTTACTTAATGAAATTATTGTGTTGAAAATGCAGTTCAAAAAGGTGGATGGTCTGTCTTCTAGTCAGTATGCTGTAGCAGTGCGCCTTAGTCCTGAACCAAAGCTATCAGATGTCAAAGTAGTCGATCAGCAGCAAAGTGTGCGTACATGTGGCCGGCGCGCTGAGGCATGCAGTTCTTCTGAGCTTGATAGTGTTAAATGGAGTGAAGTTTTTTTCTTTAAAGTTGACTCTCCGGTATGTCAAAATTGATTTCAAAATCTAACTTTAGTACTTGGTTTGCTATGTACTTATGTTGCAATCTCGTTTTTTTCTATACTTCAATCTCCTTAGTGACCGTTCTTGATTTCTCTGAGTGAGTCACTTACTCTTAAATATTTGTTTGTCTGTATTCCTGTGTGTGCAACCACTGAGTATATGTTCATCTATGTTGAGGCAAAGCTTAGCTGAAAGTATATGTACTTTCAAGGAGGAAAAGTAGATTAGTGGTGTGCTCATTCGAGTGATCAGTTTGGCGCATCTAATAATGTTGGGAATTCAGCTAAAACAAGCTATAAATCTTGAGGTTATTTGTAGTTCTGCATAGCACAATGCTTGTCACTACCCACTTAGCTTCTAACTCAATAACCCCTCTCCTTGCCAACAATAACTGGAGAGGAGAAGAGAGGGTTATGAGCACAACTTTCTGGTGTTTAGCTTTAGCACGAAAATAACCTAGAGGTTGATGACTCTGTTTTGATTGTAAAAGTCACCAAAAAACCTGTCTTTTATCCTTTAGACATCTGTATTCTTTTTTTTGGATTGTGTCATGAGTCATGAGAATTCATGGATATCAATTCTCTTGGTTCTTCTATTGTGGTGATATATTTAGTATTGTGGCTATCTCTTCAAATTGAAAGCTAAAGGGCCGGTAACTAATATTTGTGCTTTTATTATTTTTCTTTCTGTAATATCACATGCACTTTTTTCATGTGAGCAGGATAACTACCAGTTGGAGCTTATCATGACTGACATCGGAAAAGGTATAAATGTGTTTAAAAATCATATTGCCCCTTCTCCCTCTCCCAGTTTACTCTGAATTTGGGTTCATGTTGCAGGTAAAATTGTGTTTGCTAATTACTAGTTTTTCTGTTTGCCTCTATTCCAGTAGGATGAATGATTGACCTTAAAAATAAAGAAAAAAATCGGAGTTTATTAGGTTGTTTGGATCATGGCTTTGGCATTGTGGTGAACGAGTTTTATCGGAGAAATCCATTTCCTTTTATGTAATAAGTGCATGCAACATGATGAACATATTATCGAAGGATAATGTTCTGTTGTTTTTCAATCTTATTTTCTAACTGTATGCAAGAAATACATAAAGCCACATTGGTAGTGCCATCTATGAACAAAAGTAAACATAAAGCGCCAAAAAATTTGCTTTCCTAAAACTAACAAGGTTCCTTCCGTGTACAAAATCCAGAAAAGTGAAGTATCACTTAGGGCCAGGTACTTGACTCTCGTTATACATATTTATTATAAAATGTCCGTATAAGGACACTATTGCTACACCCTCAGCAATCCTTATTAGTCATCTAGAGCACTACCAAGGCACCAAATCACCATCTCCGCACTACAACATGAAAACTTGTTTTGCATGTTACAAATTGATTTGCCTTATCATGAACATACCTACACTTGTCAAAATGGCCTGTTGATTTTTGGCCAGCTTATTTTCATTTTGACCAGATTTGAGTTGACTGAACGGGTTTAGTGTTTTTAAAATTATTTAAAATTTTCATATATATATATATATATATATATATATATATATATATATATATATATATATATATATATATATATATATATATATATATATATATATATATGTATATATATATATATATATATATATATATATATATATATATATATATATATATATATATATAGGGGAGGGATCCAATGAGAAGGGGGTTGAAAATGAGAAGGGTGAGAAGGATTCTACACCCTTGATTTCACTAAAATAAAAAAAGCTACGGTCACGATTTGATCAAAAACACATAATTGTAAAAGTAACTATGTTACACAGAAGAGTAACTATGACATAAATTTTAGAATGTTCTTAATTTACAACATAGTATCCTTTTTTGCATATATAGTAACCATAAAAATGAAACAAAAATCCTTCTCATCCTTCTCATTTTAAAATCCTTCTCATTTGATCCTAAATCTATATATATATATATATATATATATATATATATATATATATATATATATATATATATATATATATATATATATATATATATATATATATATATATATATATATATATATATATATATATATATATATATATATATATATATATATATATATATATATATATATATATATTGTTTATATTGTTTATATAAAAATAGATCAATATACAACTTTTTAAGGCTTCAACAATAATATTTTGATTTAATATATCAAATTGACTAAACATATAGTGGGTCCAATCGAAAAATGTTGATGTGGAATTGAAAAAATTGTTGAATTTTGGAAAAGGGTAAGAAAAAGGGTCATTACGGTCAAATTTTTCTAGGTCGGGTCACTTTCGGGTTTCGGGTCAGAATTTTCGAATCATGACTTAATTATTTCCGTTTAGGTTTTACGTTACTCTCTAGTCAGATTAAAAATTGTTAAGTCTAAACATACCTAATGATAAGCATCAAAGGGTAAAGAATTTAAGGATAAAAGAGCAAGTGATAATCAACCGGACTCTTTCTCAAAACAATATTAACTGTCAATCAATTATATCAAACCCATTTATATTAATAAACTTCAAGAATTGGATAATGGATATCATGCCTGTTATACTGAGTAGCATTACTCAAGTGATAATTGTGTTCATGATTTAACTCTAACTGCATCTGAAAGCCACTCTGTTTTGTATTGAATTACTGGGCAGGTAATCCAATTATCTTAAATTGTAATGATATGTAATTTCCTTTATACATCACATTGATTTACTGAACTTCCATCATATGATGATCAAAAGCAACATTTAATGTAGTACATCTAATCTATCTGCATATCTGTTGCTTATTTGTTATGTATTTCCTCTCCTATAATTTATGTCCATTCGTCTTCTGTAAATTTATGGTCTTTCATGTCCTGTGAACAAATGATCTGTATGTTCTTGCAGGAGATCTAGTTGGATCGTTTTCCATACCCTTGAAACAAATAGCAGCTTTCGAAGGTTCATATTCCCATGATGATGGCAATAAATGGAAATGGGTTGATCTAGTTCCTCCGGAACCTAAGGTGCTTTCAATTTGTTTTTAGCTTTTTTCTTGGTCAATATTTTCTGACCCCAAGGTTTGCGAATAACTGGACCTGACTTTAACCAGCCTATAGGTCCTGACTTGGTGTCAAATTATACTTTTCTGTGATTAATTGCCTTTGTGAACACGAGAACTGACATTTTCTGACCCAAACCTGAAAATATACTAGATGCACACCTAATAGACCTCATACAAAACTGAAACAGTCTATAATTTTCAGATGTTGTCCAAGGGAGAGACTTCAAACAAATCACATGGAAGATTAAAGCTCTCTGTTCTTATGTCATCAAATTCAAAATTCGAAGCGGAAACCAGGAAGGATCCGTTTGCTGATGGTAAAAAGTCTGGGTTTATCCAGATTAGTCCCAGCAGGGAAGGGCCATGGACTACAGTAAGGTTGAATTATGCTGCTCCTGCTGCTTGTTGGAGATTAGGCGATGACGTTGTTGCAAGTGAAGTTAGTGTTCGAGATGGCAATAGATATGTGAATATCAGATCCCTTGTTTCAGTTCGTAATGATACTGATTTCGCACTAGATTTGTGCTTGAGGGCCAAGGAACAATCTGAATCAATGAGGGGACTGAATGATCCATGGGCACATGACAAGTTAAATTTGAATAATGAAAGGATAGAAACTGTAGATTTTTTTGAAATAGAAAAGTATGTACCTGATGTTGGTTGGGTTTGTTGCTCTGGAAAGCCTTGTACAGATCAATCAGCTGGTGGTGTAACTGACAAGGTGAGTGTAATTACCATTGTGTTTGTTCACTTGTTTCTCATTGGGTCTATCAGTGTACCTTGCTTCTTTTGTTGATGATACTATATTTTGTTTTTTTTGAGTGCAGACTTCCTAATGGTCAAATATGGGTTTCTTGTATTCATTGATTGGAGGAATCCATCTTTTTAAAATTTGCTAACCTTCAGCATAGTGTGGTTCATTGATTTGGAGATAGAGCTCTTAAATTCAAGAATTAGACTTTCTTTTATTATAGGTTTTTTATGTCAGTCGTGTTAGTCTGAGGCTTTGTACAAAATCACAAAACTAGTCAGTTGAAGTCCAAATTTGGAACTGAAAATATTCAAAGTGACCGCTGGCCTCCTTTTTGGTGTGCTTGTAAGACATTCATGCAACCCAGGCATTAGTCTATAACTCTATATCTGCAAGCTTTTTATTTGATACTGAGGCTTTCATTTGTTACTGTGTTGAATATTATTTTATCTACTTACCTCAGAAAATATTGAAATCAAAAATGCAAATAGCTTTTAAGTCTTTAGTAATAGTGATTCTTTGTTGAGTCAATTACCCAATTTTGAAATGACGTGAGAAAGCTCAACCAGGCTTGTGTTGCGCCGACAAGCAATACGTGCGAGGTAGGCTAGTTTTCAGACGAGCACCCTTGTTGAGCAAACTAGGCGTGAAGATCCTGCTTAGATTTGTTGATTGTGCTCAGAAGAGCATATGATATGCTCGTCGGAGCACGTGTGGTAAGTGGAATTAATTTTACAGATTTTTTTTTAAGATATCAGATGGAAGGGAGTATAAAAGCCCATTCGGAGAGACAACTGCCTCTGAGAGTGTTCTAGAGAGAGAACAAGAAGAGAATCACCACTGGATAGGGAATAATCCATAAGAGTTCTTGCGAGAACTGGAAGATTTCTCTATTGAGAGTTTGAGAATGAACCCACAAAAGAGCTTGAGAGCTAAGTTGGGGTCTTCATAGAGGGAGAGAGTGCTACATAGTTAGCTAAAGAGAGCTAAGAGTGCTAATTTCATTGTTTTTCTATCAATGTAAGTCTTGATTTCTTTAATTGAGAAACTTTTGAGGGTTGAGGATGAAGAAATTAGCTACCTGTAATTTTTGTATTTGTTGTTGAAATTTGGTAAAATTATTGATTGTTGTGTTAGATAGTGCGTTTCTCATTAACCTATGTTTTACCTGTGTCCGAACAATTATGTATACCGGATTGAATTTTTCTATGTAAATTATAGTAGGGTAAGGGCTATAGATATAGAGTTCTTTATTTTCGAATTATGACGGAATAAAGAAAAACGACTCATTAAATCATGCGTTGTTCTTATTTATGTGTAGCTGCACATGACGTTTGCTATCAAGGGTCAATTCGAAACAACCTCTTTGTTAGTTTTATCATCAACAAGGGTAAGGTTGTGTACATGCGACCCTTCCAAACCCCACCCAAGGTGGGAGTCACATAATGGCATTGGGGTAATGGAATGTTGCTGTGTACAAGAGAGTATTAGAATTTTTATCTTTGTGACAGTAATAAGAGAGTATTAGAAAGAGTGAAAAAAACAAGGAGGCTCACCTGATTACAAATAGAGTGTAGGATCGAATAACAATCATTTCTCATCCTCAAAGGTTTACCAAGATTAGAGGACAATGAGAGATTTACCGCTAATTGTTAATCAATTCTTTTACTTACGAGGCGAGAAGGCTTTTCATTTCTTATTATATGGCCGAAAGTGGTGGTTTTAAAGACTAAAAGTCTGAAATCATAGTGGGCATAATTTTTTGGTTTTGGCTTATATATGCCTTTTGTATTGTAAAAAAGGTTGATCTGGAATCATGGCGAGATGATGAAAATTTAGTGTAATTTTGATGGAAGAATCTCTTGACAAGTTTAATAGTCATGCTTGTTCTACTTCAATCTTTTTTTTTACTAAATTCTTTCCAGTCCATTACCATTTGGAGATGTGGTTAGGTTGAAATGAAAATCTATAAGCAAAAAAAACTTCTTTATGATACTTTTCATTACCATGGGAATGACATGGTACATTTCATGAAAATTCACACCACAACTTGTTCCCATCACCAGTTATTACCGACAACCCAAGGGGCCGTAGGAGTAGTTATCTTCTCTCAAGCCTCAAATCTTTATTTGTATGGACTATGAATTTTAAAAATCTGATTAGCTATGAAGTATAAATTCAATGTCCGAAAAGCTCTGCTACTGAATTATTCAACAAGAATAAAGAAGTTAGAAAAGCTTTAATTGTGTCATATGTTTTCAGCTAGCAGTAACACATTGATTCACTGTATTCTGAGCTCACTATTTCAATTCTTTTGGCTTCTGTCCTTGTGTTTTCCAAGTGATGTTTGATGTTGATTTATCCCTTCAAGCCTAGACAGTAGACACTAGTAGGTCTGTTTTGTATCTTTTTCTGGTAAGAGGCTAAGAGCTACTACTAAGCTTCCTTAAAATGCAGATAATCTCAGGAGAAGGATCACCATTGGGATGGGTATGGGATGATGATTGGCATCTTGATGAGGCATCATCTTGTAGCTCTGGTGGATGGGTTTATGCTCCAGATCAGGAAAGACTAAGGTGGCCAGAGTCTTATGATGCCGGAAATGCAAGGCAACGCAGATGGATCAGAAATAGGAAACGGATCTCGAGTGATGCACAGCAACTTGTATCCATTGGGATACTTAAGCCTGGTGAATCTACTCCACTTCCTCTTGCGTGTGTGACGCAAGCTGGATCTTATGTTTTGTTGCTACGACCGTTAAATTTTGGTATTTCAGATGAATATGCTTGGAGTAAAGTTGTAGAAAAGCCTGCTGAAATACAGGGTTCTGGCAAACCTCAAGAAGATGATGTGATTTGTGTATCCGGTCTGGTGGAATCTGAGAAACTTTTGTACTGTGAACAGAACAGTGGAACTTCTTCTCGTGGCTCCCATGGAATGTGGTTCTGCTTGAGTGTGCAGGCTACAGAAATTGCAAAAGATATTCGCTCAGATCCCATCCAGGATTGGTGTCTTGTGGTTAAGTCCCCTTTAAATATTACCAATTATCTTCCCTTGATAGTTGAGTATTCAATTCTGGAAAAGCAAGCAAGTGGTCACTTTGTTGCACATTCTAGAGGCATTTTTTCTCCTGGGAAAGCTGTGAATGTATATGCTGCTGATGTTACAAAATCTTTATTCTTGTCTCTGCTTCCACAAAAAGGGTGGCTTCCACTGCATGTAAGATTCCAAAAACAAAAACACACTTATGCTCTTATCTTGATGGGGTCTGATTCTTTTCCGGTGTCACATCTATCATAATCATTCTTCACGACTGTCATTGTTTTATGCAGGAAGCTGTTCCCATATCTCATCCTGGTGGAGTGTCATCCACAACTCTGAGTTTAAAAAGTTCAATTTCTGGAAGGTCACCCTCATGTGCTTGCTTGATATTTTCAAAACGAAATTGTCGTTTGATATGTTCTCTCCTGTATGTGTCGTCCCTTTGTAATTCTGAAAGCTCTAAATTTTCTATCGGTGTAGGAATGTTCAAGTTGTTCTCGAGCAATTTCATGGCAAAGAACAACCAGCAATGCCGAAGGTTGTCAGAATTTACGCCCCCTATTGGTTTGCTGTTGCCAGATGCCCTCCTCTTACATTTAGGCTAGTCGATATGGCTGACAGAAAGGCAGAAAAAATCACCTCTTCATTGAAATCGCGAAATAGCAATCCAGAAACAAGTGGAAAAATTACTGAAGATGAATTTCAGGAAGGTTGCACAATTGCTTCATCTCTGAGCTTCAAATCAGTGGGACTACAAGCATCTATTGACAATGATGGTGAAGATTCGTTTGGACCCGTTAAGGATCTTTCTCCACTTTGTGATATGGTACATTGGATTCTATAACTGATCACTTTCTATTGCAGCCTGCTTACTTGTGGTTTATTGACACATGGCTGTGTCTGATTTATAGGATGGATCACTGGATTTGTCTGCTTATGATTCTGCTGGTAATTGTATTCGAATGTTCATAACCATCAAACCTTGCCCTTATCAATCGATTCCTACAAAGGTATTTCTGAAAGCTCAACCTTTGTGAAAATAGAGAGGACAGTGAAAATGATGAAGCACTTTTTTTGTTAGGTAATCTCCATCAGACCATACATGACTTTCACAAACAGAACAGGTCAGGATGTCTTTATTAAGCTGAGCAGCAACAATGAACAAAAGGTCTTAAGGAAATCAGATTCAAGAGTGTGCTTTCTATTTCAGGAAACAAGTGAATGTAATAAGCTTCAGGTGATTAAATTTCATACCAAAATTCTTAGGTGATTAAATTTCAGGATATATTTATTGTAGAAGTGAGGTTTGAATAAGATGGTGAACTCATTTCTTTCTAACAAAAGATCTTGTTTGAAAATTTATGTCACATGTTTAAGTTTGTAAGAGTTAAGTTAACATTTGAAAGAAATGTTGTAGATTCGCTTAGGGGATACCAACTGGTCTTTTCCTATTAAGATCCATAAGGAAGACACACTCTCTCTTGTTTTAAGGAAGGAAAATGGCGAACGTTTATTTGTGACGATGGAAATTCGAGGCTATGAAGAAGGATCACGGTTCATTGTAGTTTTCCGTCAAGGCTCAAAATGTCCCTTCAGGTATATTTCATTGTTTATTTGAAACATAATTGTCAAATATTCTACAGGACTAACTTTTGTGCATTATGTACATATAATGCTTTGCACTCGTGTACGTAGTATGTATGTTTGTAGTCTCCATAGGAGCCCATGAATAATTGACTTGTCGTTGTTGTGGGATGTATAATTATGGGTCTGTCTGTTCAAGTTATTTGTACTGTTTGTTCAGCACCAATAAGTTCAGTTTAATTCAACGTTATTAAGGAGTTGAGTTCAGCTTAGTTCACTGACAAGTCCAGTTCATTTTAGTACTTCTAAGTATCATCCTCTCAGATTTTAAGTTCGGTTTTGTTTAGTTAAAGAGGAGAAGCCCTATGTTTGTGATTGTGAACTTGTGCTGTTAAAATATAGTGTTTGGAAAATTACAATTCCAATTGTAAGAAATACTTAGATCTTAAGTTTTGATTTTAACATTTTATTTCATACAGGATTGAAAATAGAACGAGTAAGGCAATTAATCTCATTCAGAGTGGATTTGGTGATGATCACTTAATCCACTTGATCCCTCTGTCTACAACAAACTTTTCTTGGGATGATCCGTACGGTGACAAAACTATTAATGTTAGTGTCTATAGTGATAATAGAGTGAGTACATCAACACTCAATTTGGAAACTGCAGTAATGTGTATACTCGAAGGAACAGGAGTACAGTTTCAACTTGTGGACACTGGCAATATCACTGTTGCTCGATTCACAGAGGAACAACCGTTCATGTATACTGATGCCCACCGAAGGCTTGAAACTGGGGAGAGTCTTCCGATGCAGAGAGCAGTGCAAAGTACTGCTTCACCCTTTGAAGTTACTGTAGAACTTGGTGTGCTCGGTATCTCTGTGATAGACCACAGACCTAGAGAGCTTTCTTATTTATACTTGGAGAATGTCTATATAGCATATTCAACTGGCTATGATGGTGGGACTACAAGCAGGTGAAGCTATTTGACTTCATTTTACTATACCTGGTTTTTTCGTCTTAACTTTAATTACGCTTAAGATGACCAATTGGAATTTACTTTGGCAGAAATTCTGCAAGACCTATGATTTAATAAGAAGCTACTCTGGGATAAATAGTACACTCATTATCTCATTGTTTAATATAGATGACAGAACCTTTAATAAAAGTGAAAATATTCCTCTTTGATAATATGGGTATTGGTCTACCCTGTACTGGAGGAGGATAGATTTTTTTTTTTTTTGATGTATTTAAAGCTCAAATCATGTCATTTTAAGTGTAGCTTCTGAAATTTTATGTTACTAAGAGGGTTACTAAGGTACACTGCTTGAAGTGAACTAATTGAACATAAAATCTTTTGACATTTGAATTTTAAAAAACAAACTAAATGCAAAACGAGTATTTACTCATAAGTCATGCTGCTGTCCTGTCACATGTGCTCCTCCGTAGCTTTTAGATCAGGCATCATTCGACTGCCATTCATTTGATTATTTATGAACAAGCTGACTGATTAACCTTCTTGTAATCCAGGTTCAAAGTCACTATAGATCAGTTACAGATGGATAATCAGCTTCCCTTGACGGCGATGCCGGTTTTACTCGCACCTGAGCAAACTGATATGCTACATTCAGTATTGAAAATGAAACTAACAATTCGAAATGAGAACACTGATGGGATCCAAGTGTATCCATATGTGTTTATACGAGTAATGTTTCTATGTTTTTTCTTGTTTATTTCTTTTGGTTCATGACTTTATGTAGACGACCTGACCCCAAACTTTGGTATTAATGTTTTAGCATTGTTGTGGTGATTCCTTACCTCACTGTTCAACTAAACGATCTAAAGCTGTGTCTTACATTTGTTGCCTCTTCAGGTGACTGATAAATGGTGGAGGCTCAATATTCATGAACCAATTATTTGGGCTGCAATGGATTTTTACAATAACCTACAGCTTGATCGTCTTCCGCAAAACCCAAATGTTACACAAGTTGATCCAGAGATACGTATCGAGTAAGAATTCATTTTGTGAGCATCCTCATACGTGCTAGGTTCTAGGCCTACCGCCTATCTATGTTTATTTGAAGAAAATATAACTTTGGGACTTCCATTTTGAACTGAATATTCATTCTTTGTTTAATTGTTGTCATCTTTTAGCTGCCTGTTGATTTACTTTCATATGCCCTTCAATTAGCTTCTCCTGAGGTTTGAAGCTTCATAAATGTAATCTATATTTTGCAGCCTTGTAGATGTATCTGAAGTAAGGTTGAAAGTTGCTCTGGAAACAGCACCAGCCCAAAGACCGCATGGGGTTTTGGGAGTTTGGAGTCCTTTATTATCAGCCATCGGCAGTGCATTTAAAATTCAAGTGAGCTTTCGAGTAACTCTAATAAGTGTGATGAAATTCATTTTTTCCGTCTTCTATTGACAAGAGATTTTTTGTATATGAATATTACATTCAACTTCCCAACCGATAAAATTTGTCATGGTTGTTATATTATTCTCAAATAGCCTAATTTGGTTATCAGAATGTCATTCACTTTGAGAAGTGACAGTATAATTTACGGTAATCCTAATTTCCTTGAAAAGTTTGATTTTTGAATTTAGATCCTAGCTTCTTATTAATTTTTACTTGAGAAATGCAGTCAATGAAGAGACAGAGAGTATGGGAGTTGTTTATAGTGGTTGAAAAAGGTGGGGGTCATTGGTGCTGTAGAATTTGTTTCTGGTTGATGGTCAATGATGGTCAAGCATTGTCATGTGTTAGTTAATTGGGGAATTCAAGTCCTTAGGTATGGGGGAATCAGGAAGAGAGGGTATTTGAGGTGTTTCTATTCTTCAAAAGTAACACCATTTTAATACTTTTTTTTCAAAAAAACAAACATATTACGTAAAAAGTAACTCCTGTTTTGTAGTTTTTTCAGAATTTTTTCTTAAAGTGACACTTTTTGCCTAATAGTATCATAAAAAGAATAACATCTTTTTTGCCTAAAAGTAACATCTTTTTAGTAAAAAGTGTCACTTTTTTGTCAGATACATTGGTTCTCACAGTTCTCATATATATATATATATATGCATTCAAATTGAATTAATAGAAAGTCTGTATAGATAAATTTATATTCACTTACAATAGTAAATAATTCAAAAGTTCTTTTGGGTTGACTAACGTGGAGAGCCTATCTGGGGGTTCTTTGGAAACTATGACATTTCAGGTGTGTTATTGCAGCCTTAACAACACATTCATTTGGAGTTTAAGCATCATGGATTTTTCCTTGATTCTTACATATTTCGCTAAAATGATCATTAGTTGATGATCATATGTGGTATTAACTCTGTAACATCTATCATATGCAGATTCACTTACGAAAGGTTATGCACAGAGACAGATTCATGCGAAAGAGCGCTGTGATTCCAGCCATAACAAATCGAATATGGAGGGATTTAATACACAATCCTCTGCATCTCATACTTTCAGTTGATGTACTAGGCATGACAAGATCTACTTTAGCTTCGCTTAGCAAAGGTTTTGCTGAGCTTTCTACTGATGGACATTTCCTACAATTACGTTCAAAGCAGGTTCTGCCATTTTTCTTAATATGAAAATTTTATTTTATGAATATGTTGAAAATAATTGATTTTTTCTTCAGGTATGGTCTAGAAAAATTACAAGTGTAGGTGATGGCTTTATCCAAGGAACTGAAGCTCTGGCACAAGGTGTTGCATTTGGCGTGTCAGGAGTTGTTAGGAAGCCTGTTGAGAGTGCTAGGCAGAATGGTGTTCTAGGACTTGCTCATGGATTGGGGAGAGCTTTCGTGGGGTTCATTGTGCAACCCATGAGTGGAGCACTAGATTTTCTTTCGTTAACTGTTGATGGCATTGGTGCAAGTTGTGCCAGATGCTTTGAAGTGTTGAACAACAGGAGCTCACTGCAAAGAATCAGAAATCCGCGAGCTATACATTCAGATAGTATTCTTCGGGAATACGATGAAAAAGAAGCTCTCGGACAGGTAAGCTAAAACCTCATTTCTTTTGGCTTGATCGTGACTAGCCATTGTTTGACAAAAGTCAAGGAAATCAGGAATATAGATGTCTCAATTTTGATGCTGTTAAGATTCTACTATTGAACCCATAGTGCAAATTCACGCACGCATTACTGCATCATGATAGTACTGTAAAGTTCTTTGAGCTTGTTGAGAGTCTGAGACAGGCCAAGACAGCCGCAAACCCAAATGCAAAAGTCTCTTTGGGGCTATCATCAAGACCATGGCTGAGAATGAAACTAATTAAACCTTACATCTTAAAAACATTGATTCAATAGACATGGCTTTTTGGTTTGATCTTCCTCTAAAAAATTTAATACCGAAAAGGCCCAAGAGTATGGAGCTACCGACACAAGAAGGGACGATGATCCAAATTCCTCCCTACTAGGCATAAAACACAAACATTTGAAAGCTTCTAAAGGAGTTGTACCCTTGTACTGCTTCAGTCCTTCAAAAGGTTTTAGTATACACTCTATTTAGGGAACAATCTAAGGAAGAGCCTTCACCTTAAAGGTTACTCCTCCCTTATTCTTGATAAAGTAATATAGTAGAAAGTCATGAAATGGCTACTCGCGCATAAATAGGTTTATAAGAAACAACAACAGTAAGCCAAAGCCTTGATCCCAGCTGTAGGGGCTGGCTCCATGAACCAAAACAATTCAATGAGAAAGATCGTTCTTAACAAAGTGTATAGTTTATTAGGCTGTTATCTTTAATACTAACCAACAAGAACATCGATTGGAGAGATTGTTAAATATATTCTCTATTTGTCTGTTTGGTTTGGTATCAATGTTAACCGAATCCATTTGTGTAGATTTTATTGAAATTTTGTCACCTCTGCTAATATTGCAGTGGGATTGATAACACTTAACCTGGCCTATCATCTGAAAGGGTATCCTATCTTATTTTCTGGTTCATTAAATTATGAACCTTATAAGATTCGTGTTTCCCTTCACTACTATGAGTCATTTTTATTTGGAATCTAATCTCTTGTTTTGATACAGATGACACTTTGGCTTGCGGAAGCTAGTCATAACTTAGGATGCACGAAAATCTTTAAAGAACCCTCCAAATATGCTTGGTCCGACTACTATGAAGATCATTTCATGTTGCCTCAATTAAGGATATTATTGGTTACGAACAAAAGGGTTATGCTTCTTCAGGTAAAGACGAGAAATTGGTTCTTATAGCTTTAGTTTACTATCCATAATATCCTTGGTTGATTTATTCTCCACTTGGATCTAGATCAAAGATTTGGAGAATATGGACAAAAAACCTAGCAAGATCATGTGGGATGTACCTTGGGAAGACCTGTTGGCACTTGAGTTAGCAAAAGCAGGAAGACCTCAACCATCTCATCTGATTCTTCATCTTAAGACTTTCAAGAGATCTGAGCCATTTGCTCGAATCATCAAGTGCATGTCTGTTGAAGGATCTGAAGGTGGAGAACCGCTAGCAGTTAAAATTTGCATGTCTGTACGAAAAATGTGGAAAGCCTATCAATCTGATACAAGAAGCTTAATTTTAAAGGTCAAAAAACAATAATTTATCCCTTAGGTCACTAATTCTGGGATACATTCTGTCCTCATAAGTTTATCCACGAACAGGTACCTTCAAGTCAGAGACGTGTGCACTTCTCTTGGAGTGAAGCTGATAGGAGAGATCTTCAAAGCCAAAATAAAGCTATTGTTATTTCAAGGGAAGCGTCATCATCTAGTTCGGTGTCGCATGAGAGGAGGTTTGTAGAACACAGTTTCAACTTTGTTAAGATTTGGAGTAGCGATATGGAATCTAAAGGCAGGTGCACGTTGTGTAGAAAGAAGGTAAGAAATTTGGTTCTTGACCTGTATGCCCCTTAACATTGAAAGAATTTTTCCTAAAATAAATTTCTTTTCAGGCTGTTGGGGATGATATCATATGTAGCATCTGGAGACCAGCTTGTCCTTCTGGGTAAATCTGGCACTCTTTGTTGACCTTATTCCTTTCATTCCCTCCATCCCTTAATACTAAATTATGCCTGCATTTCCTGAAATTACGGTGCTGTGATCGTGTCCCTTTTTTTAATTTAATTTTTCAATTGACACTTAAATTAATGAATGATTTCCTTATAACTTTTTCGTATACAAAATTGAATATATTTGCATCTCACCCTTTTTCTCATTCCCCCCCCCCCCCCCCCCCCCATATGTCATCCTTGAAAAGGGGTTAAAGGAAAAAAAACAATAACCTTAATACTGTGGGGTGATGGAATAGAGAAAGGAAAACAATGGATGGTAGAAGGGAAGGAAATGTCCATGTAGTGTACAATGGTAAGTATATTAGTACACGAAAGTGACAAAACTTCTTGCTGCAAATTTTGACAAACTCGATATTGGAACTTATTTTTCTGGACTCCATTTTAACTGAAAGTAAACACAGTTGATCACTTTTTATTGCCTGTCCACTAAAAAATCTTGCAGCTATGCATATCCTCTCTGTTTCAAGCTCCTGATTTGAACTTAAATTATGATTACCTTTCAATTGTTGCTCAAGTGGCCACACGTACTTTCTATATTTCATCCATACTCAGGTGCTTAGTTAAGCGGTGTATTTTGTATATAATCCTTTTTTCTTAAACCTAGTCTATTGTCTTGTTATCAAATTTCCCTTGAATGTAATTAGAAACCTCTGCATGTACCTTCTCATGTATTGAGATGGGGTAGAAAAAATTACACATTCTTTTATTCTTCAGGTATGTGTCTATTGGTGACGTAGCTCATATTGGTGGTCATTCGCCAAGCGTTGCTGCTGTCTATCATTACAATGATCAGATGTTTGCACTTCCAGTGGGATTTGACTTGGTACGAACTCTAATATTCCTTTTTATTGCCTTTTATGTTCTAGAAAATAACTTGTGTTCTAGGACGTCTAGAAACATCGTAGGCAGAAGATTTTAGTGTAGGCTATACTGAAGAGCATTTGGAGAATAGCACTTTAAACTAGTTGCCAGTTGCCACTTAATTATGTATTCAGTAATATGTCAGAACTGCTTCTTTAACCACTTCTATCCAACATGACTAGTATCACGGTTTGGGGAATCAGGAAACATTCTTTCTGATCTGTTTTTTCTAGATCAGTCATCATTGTTTCTCCGAATTCCTTCTCTTGTAATACAAGTGCCAATTAACCATATTTATAAAATAGATGACATGAAATGAAAAATTATAGTTAAAAAAGAGACAGAAGAGAGAATAGATAAAAAAACATTAAGCCACAAATAGGAACAAATGATTAAAGAATAGTGAGTAGTGATACCCATAGTTATCAAAATCCCGTTTCTGAGCTACAATTCTACGATCTTACGATTCAAAAATAAGCGACCGATCCGGATTGTCGGTAGGATCTTAATCCGGTAGAATCATGTGATTCTACTTAGCTCAAGAATATGGGTGGTACTTGGTAGGATCATAACGTGATTCTACGATCCTACGATCCATTGATCCGATCCTACATGAGTAGTTTGAATTGTAAAATATTTTCATATAATACATGTTTCACTTACGTATAAATAGATATCTAAAATAATTATATCAATATCTTTATAAAATTTATGTTTTTTGTGATTTACAGCATACAAATGATTATAAAAAGTATTTTTTTTTTTTGGGGAAAAATTGACCTTAATAATCCAATGTTCACCCATCCGCTATGAGTAATCTCAACTTTAGATTAATTTTTAATTAACCAACCTTTGCCCTTAGTTTGCTGTCAGTATACAAATGTTTTTTTTTTTTACAAATTTGTGACTTTGTGCCATTATTGTTACCAATTAGCTGATTGGTAGTAATACTAGCACCTGTTATTAGTCGTCTTACTGAATCTCTTTTGTGATTGATGTAGGTATGGAGGAATTGTGCAGATGATTATATAACTCCAGCATCTATATGGCTTCCACGAGCTCCAGAAGGATTTGTCACCCTAGGATGTGTGGCTGTACCAGGATTCAACGAGCCCGAAGCCAATGTAGTCTATTGTGTGGCAGAATCATTAGTTGAGGATGCAGAATTTGAGGGAGAAATGATCTGGTCTTCACCAGATTCATATCCATGGGCCTGTTACTTTTATCAGGTTCAGAGTCCTTCTCTTCATTTTGTAGCTTTAAGACAGTCCAGGGAAGATTCTGAGTGGACTCCAAAGAAGGTGCGCGAGGATGTGCTTTCTTCATCCGTCTCATTCGAGACTCACTGAGTTGTGGTCTTTATATCGGAAATATTGTTTTCTTTTAAACATCCTGTGTTTATCCCATACATAGGGTCTTGCTATTGATGTACATATATTAAATACTTTTCTGGAGCGATGCGTTTGGAGTATTCTTGTCTGCATAGAAAATACAGTTTTGGGCCTTTTGACTGCTAGATGTCTGAGAGAACATTTTTTTGAATATGTGGTATAATACTGTAATTCATGATTGTAAATTCCTCAAAGAAAATAAGACATCAATTTGATGGAATTTTCGTGGTTGCGAAAATTGCCTCAATGAGAAATATATCATACATTAATGCCTATGTTGTCTGCAGATTTTTGTTTTATGGACCTACTTGGTACTACTTACTTTTGCAGGGAAGATTGCCACTAGAGTTGTGTGGCCGTAACTGCTTTTTGATAGAAGTGAGGTTTATAAGATGTTTACTTATTTTTTTCGAGTGACTGAGCGACAATATGATGCAAAAGTTGAAGTAGTACGTAGTGATAATGGTACTGAATTTAAATTGCACACGGAAGACCGAAAAAAAACCAAATTAAAATATGTGTTCACTTTTAGTTTAGTAGGCCGTAGTATACTAAAAAAATTAAACACTCTTCAAATAAAGATAAGCCTTTAATTAACAATTTAAGTTTTACTTTTTTCATCCCATAGTTTTGCTACTATGATTTGTTTTTAAGAAGTAAATTTGGTTTGAATTAGACTTCAAACCAAATCAAGAAAAATTAATTTGGCTTGGTTTGGATTAGACTTCAAACCAAATTAAGAAAAATTAATTTGGTTTGGATTATTTGGATTGTAACTAAATTTGGTTTGGATCAGAATTGAAAAATCAAAAAACCAAATTATATTTCATTTGATTTGGTTGAAGAGTCCAAATTGGCAAAAGTTATGCAAAAAGTAATTTAAGCATTAAAAAAATATCAAATATAATTTGGAGCACTATTTACTCATGTATAATGTGTATTTTTTAATAGACCTTCTCATATAATAATTTGTGTAACTAAATTTAAATTTAATATTTATCTATAATATATAAATATCTTATAGTATTATAATTAAATTAAAATCATATTCAACTAGATTTGAAGAGGGTCCTATACTATGTCCATTTAATTTATTTTTTCTCTTTATTGACTATCATTTTTTATTTAAATATAACACTAAATTTCTCTTTATGAATATGAGTTGCCGGGGGACGCCTTGACCTTTGGGTGTCGCGCTCTTCTTATGGATAATGAGAGTGGGCCGATGTTTTTTTCCTTCTCAGATCTTATGTATAATTTTCTATTAAGCGAGATATACTAAGTAGGATATGATGAGGGCTACTCTAGTTTCTCATTTCCAAAATAAGAAGAAAATATACAATTATGACTGGCAATACGTGATTGACTCGTTGTTACTTATCGGAGTCCACTATCCAGTGGTGTGTCGGCAAAACGTACATGATGAGCAAATTAGTTGCACCATTTGCTTTTAACACACAGTTTTAATGTACGAATTTGATCTTTAATATCTCTATTCATACATATGAAAAATTATAAAAACTTAAAATTAATTAACTTTAAATCAAGACGATTCAAACAAGATCTCACATGACTATGTTTTAACTTTTCAATTACCAACAATATAAAAGTCAATTTGCTTACTGCATAGTACCACGTTCAACTATGTTGAAGTATTAATTAAGACAACACACTGACTGACTTTTACCTTCCCATTTATAATTTCTTGGTATTTTCTTGTCTCTTTAAAACTCTGCCTTTTCAACTGTCACTCCCTCCACAAACACCCCCAACATATCTAATCACTCTCTGAAATTACCACAAATCACAAAGCTTCAATCAATTATCAATGGAGGGTTTGATCAAGGGTCTCATCGATGTAGCGATCGGCCACCATGATCGAGAAAACGTCCACGATGACAACATTAATGATAACAATGAGAATTCTGAATCCATCGAAGAACGTTCTAGATCTTCCTGGGCGCAGGTTAGCATCTTCAATCCCGTTAGGGTTAATGTTGTCGTATTTTTGAGTGATTGTATATGTGATCTTGAATTTGGGTAAAATGCGCAGGTTGTGTCTGGAGATCAAGATGATCGTCAACAAAGTTCTTATGATTCTCATCAGAATTATCAAACTCATAATAATTCTTCTTGGAATGCTCCTCAAGTTTGTCCTTTTCACTTTTTTCTTTTATTTTAAGAGAAATTAAGGGTTTTTTGGGGGGTAGTTTAATTGTTTTTGCACTCTTATTCTGGATTGAGGATTAATTTACTTGTTTGTTTATTAAGAACTAAGATGATTACTTTCACTTTTTTCTTTCGTAAATGAAGATAAATTTAGGGCTGTTTGTGATAGTTTAAATGCTTTTGAATGATAATCTGGATTAAGAATTAATTTTATTTGCTTGTTTAGAGAGATGATTACAGAAGAGATGATCGTCAATCGAGACCTCAGCAGGTTATTTTTTCTTTTTATGTTTTGCAATTTGATTATCAAACTTAAATATTTTTTTTTTTGAAGATCGCCTGGATCAAACTTAAATACTTAATCATCAAGATTAGGGACATTAATTCATATATATGTACTAAGAAAATGAGTTAAATGACCATCTAAAATGTTTTTTGTTTTCTATATTTATTGTTATCATAGCTTTTAAGGGGCGGAATACAATGGGTATGACGATAATGACTATTAGGAGTTTTGTTTATAAATCTGAGTTTAGTGTCAAGTATGATGCCATGCTGTGGTGACCCTTTTGTTGTTTTTGTATCCTGTGCCTCGCGTTGTATTTGGATTTTTCTATAACATTTATGCTTTTGTTATTCGAAATGGATATTATGTACTACGAACCGGATCTATTTTGGCATTTTTTTTTTACAAAAAATGGTTGTACTTCAGAGTAATCTATGGTTCATTCAACTTATCTGCTATATGGGTTTCAGATGTGATCATTAACTTGCTTATTATTCTAGCAAGTCATTTAGAGATCATAATCGAGTTGTATCATAAATAAACATACATTTCTTTACCCCAACGACATCGTGTAGCTCCCACTTGCGCGGGTTTGAGGTTAGATGTACGCAATCTTACCTTTATTAGTTATATCAAAGAGAAGAAGTTGTTTCCGATTGACACTTAATAGGAAACGTCATCAGCCTTATGTAATAAGAGGCATGTTAGTAGTCTTAAGTGTAGTACTGATTTGGGTAAACCTACTTTTTTTAAGGTTAAGTTCAATATTATACTTCTACTTAACATTCTTTGGCTTCTTTTACTAGGCTGGGCTTGACAATTATCAATCGGAAGAAGGTCGTGAGAGACCTAACTATAACCGAAATGAACAGGTTAGCTGTGTCTGCTCGTTCATTTTTCTCACTTTAAGAAGTCATCATTTTTGTGGTTTTTGAGTTTTCTTCCCTGTTAATGGTAGGGCGAGCAAGAGGAAAATGCTGATGGTTGGCAAACTGCCCACAAGAAGCATCACAAGAAAACCCAGAGGGTATAAGACTACCTTATTTATTCTTAAACTACCTCAATTCTGGCTTTGATTTGCTTGTAGCAAATAGATTTATGTTACGTTTTCCTACGTGGGTAATCGTGTTTCATTGTGAGGAGGGAGCGTATTGCATGATTTGATTTGTTTAATACAAGCACATTGACGATAATTTCTGGTAAAAGTATTTGTGAAATGCAATGATCTAACGATATGAGGTAGGAAATGAATTAAAGAACACTAAGGGACGGAAAGGGAAATGTTTGTAGTGTATAAAAACTGTGTATGCAATGTATGTTATTTACAGCATGCTTTGTGTATCGGTCTGACGCATTGTCACATGATTCACTAATCTCCTTGCAAATCGCGAATTAAAAAAAGCGAACTGTGGTTGGTTTTGGGCTATTTATCGTCATTTTGAGCGGGTCACGAATTCAAAAAGCGTATAAACTGGCGAATTATGTTACATTGGTCTGGCTTGAAGAAAAGATGAGATTGTTCTATTCTTGTCTCTACCATTAAAGCTCTCTTTTTCTGTCCATCTTTTTTGTCAATGAACAGATACATATGGATCACTGGGGTGCATATAAAAGCCCTCCAACCGAACAGGAATACTCTCAGGAAGTTCAGGATAATGCTGAAATGGACCCATCTGAAGCAGAGCTATCTGACTACAGAAGAGCCTGTGCAAAGCTTTGGGAACTTGATTTTAACCGCTTGACTCCTGGAAAGGACTATGAACTTGATGTCGGTGAGGGAAAAAGAGTCCGTGACAGGGAAGACATGGCGGAAGCCAGTCTCTTTACATGGGTTAGTGAAGATGTTCTCCGCAAACCTACCTTCTCGCGTTTCTGTGCCCTGCTTGACAACTACAACCCAAATGAAGGATGTAAGGAAAAAGTAACGGAAGAAGAAAGACGAGAACAAGCTGCATTCATCGAAGAGATAAGTAGAACTGCTCCAATCAAGTACCTTCATAAGTACCTTTCAAGTAACAGAATCTTCAATGGGGATCGCCAGGAATTTAAGGAAATGCTAACAGATCTCTGGTTCACTCTCTATGGTCGGGGAGGTACTTCTGGAAGTTCATCTTCTTTTGAACATGTTTTTGTCGGTGAAATTAAGGATCGCGGGGAACAGCAAGTCTCGGGTTTTCACAACTGGCTTCAGGTATTCTTTGTCTGTGCCCGATAATGGTAACTGGACGTACTGTTTGGAGTTTGGACTTATATAAAATGTTATCCTGTCTGCAGTTCTACCTTGAGGAGGCTAAGGGGAATGCGGACTATCAAGGTTATATCTTACCTCGCAGAAACGGGCAGTTTGTAAGTACTATATAAACACCGTTCTCTTTTTCCTTCGGAGTGGAAAGCATAATACTCCGTCTACCCAAAGATATGTTTTTGTTTGATCTTGTACCGTGTTTTACATCGAACACGAAAAGAACAGACTACATACCTTTACTCTTCTTCACAATTCTCCGATATTTTAGTGCTGAGTACAAATTCTTGACTCGACTGATCAAAATCTGAATTTTTGTTTCCTGCAGCCGGATGCTGAGACGCAGCTGCTCACAGTTCAGTTTGAATGGAACGGAGTCCTAAAATCTCTCTCGAGCATGTTTGTAGGAGTAAGTCCCGAATTCGAACTAGCTCTTTACACACTCTGCTTCTTCGCAGGTGGAGAGGACAACCACATAGAAGTCGGTCCATACCCGGTTAATATCAAGTGCTATCGTATGGGAAACAAAATTGGTTCTGCGTTCCCCATAGCTGAGGAATAAGGGCTGAATCAGGACTGCTTCACCTTGTGCCCTTTACGTAGTTGGGAAGCCTTGTGTGCTCAAACTATGATTAATTTTTTTTCGATTTATTTTTAAGGGTTATAATATAGTACTATTTTTGTTTTTTTAATAGCTATGCTTCACCCTTTTATGCGAGAGCTTTTTGAGTGAGGTGTAGCTATTAGTAAATAACGAAGATAGTATGTAACTCTAATGATAAATGTTTATTACATTATTTATAAACTACTAACTATCAAAGATTTACATTATTGTTAAACTTTGCTCAAAACGTATGCCAAACTAGTATGTGTATTAAACTCTAGACGATGAATATATTGTTATGTTGTTAGAGAATATACTTTTTTTTGAAGTGATAGTACGATTGATTTTTTGATAAACATTAATTTATAGTAGAAATTTATTCTATTAAATATTCAATAATATTACAAGAAATATAATCTATACCTAAAATATTAATAATAACAAGTACATTGAATATTAATCCAATTCACTTAAGTTTGAACAATGGCCAAAACATTAACAATATTATCTATACCTAAAACATTAATGAGTTAAACAAAATATATATATATATATATATATATATATATATATATATATATATATATATATATATATATATATATATATATATATATATATATATATATATATATATATATATAGGGAGAAGTTCCAGTGAGAACCATCCTTATATGAGAACCGTGAGAACCAATCAGCCTTACAAAAAAGTGTTACTTTTTACTAAAAAGGTGTTACTTATGGGTAAAAATGTGTTACTGTATTTTATGTTACTATTGGACAAAAATGTGTTACTTTAAGAAAAAAATTCTGAAAAAAACACAGAAAAAGGTGTTACTTTTTACATAAAAATGTGTTACTTTTCCAAAAAAACGTGTTACTTTATTTTTTTGAAAAAAATATTTTTTTTTGAAAGTAACACATTTTATGCTAAAAAGTAACAACTTTTTTTAAAAACAAAAGTAACGGTTTTTTGTTCAAAAGTAACACATTTTCTATAAAAAAGTAACACATTTTTATCAAGGCGATTGGTTCTCACGATTCTCATATAAGCTTGGTTCTCACTGGAACTTAACCCTATATATATATATATATATATATATATATATATATATATATATATATATATATATATATATATATATATATATATATATATATATATATATATATATATATATATATATATATATATATATATATATATATATATATATATATATATATAATACTCCACATAGTGTTTTGACAAGTGAAACTTTAAATTCGTCGTCTCCACATAGTGTTTCTCCTTCCCTCTTCCCTCAATTTTGTCTCCAAAATAAGCCATGGAACCTCTGGTCGAATCTACCTCTACTTCTTGGAACTTTGGCGCACTGAAGATATCTGCCACCGAACAATCAAATCTAAAACAGGTAATTTAATTTGTTGATTCTTACATCTTGAATGATTAAAATAATTTATTGCATTTCTTGAAAATCTTTTCATTTTTTTTGGACAGGTATATTTTACCCTCTGTTGCTTGCTATTATCATCTGGTGCTGGGGTGATATTGAATAAGCAACAGAGTGTGGGGGGATTGTCCACAATTATATGTTGTTTGGTTTGTGTGGCCGTTCTCCTCACAAATCCTCCGGTGAATGAGGTACGGTATACTTTCTTTGTTTATCACATGAAATAAATTCCATCTTCTTGCAATTTAGATAATTGGTTTCCGCCATTAAACCTAGTTTATAACTTTTAGTTATGAATAATTAGAGATAAACATTGATTTTTCCCAAATTCCTAGGGTTCTTGAGACTGAGATAATATGTTTTATATTATGAGCAGAAAAAGAGGTTTTTGTTATGGATGGTTACTGCTGCTCTTGAAGGGGCATCCATTAGCCCTTTAGTGGAGTTGTTCATTCAATTGGATTATAGGTATCTTTTCTGATTGTGATTGGACTTAGGGTCAATGTGTTTGGATGAATTACAAACTAGTAACATTAACAATTAACAAAAATTTAATAACTTTTTTTTTGCAGCATTCTTGTTATATTAGTAGGCTGGACTATCGCATTTGGTTGTTTTGCCATTTGGGCTTTGTTTGCCAAGGCAACAGAGCACCTTTATTTGGGGGGTCTTCTTTCTTCAGGTGCTGCAATACTGTTTTACTTGTTATTTGCCCCATCTTTTTTTGGACACAGCACATCCATCTGTTGTTCATGTATGACACCTAATTGATCCATAGTTTAGATACTTGTACAAACTTATAAAATTTCCTTTTCTGTTATAGCTGTTAGTTTGTTTTGTTTTAGTTAGTTAGTTACTCCTTTTCTTGATTGTACGAGTTATAGCTCATGGGCTCTTTAATATAAGAGTCCATCCTTTGTAGTTTCCATTCATGAATAATAATCAATCAAATTCTTACTCTAATATGTTCTGACTCATCTAAATCTTTTGCTTTTTCTAAATCCTAATCTTTTAATTGTATCAGTGTACAAAAATGAAAAATGAAGATTTAAATGTCGATCACATAAGATTACTCAGCAATCCTTGCACGAAAAACATGGACTAAAAACCTACATCGCAAAGCATCAATTGTACCAACATTGCCCACTGGATGTTCATCATAGCATGTAGCTTTTAGAATAGTTCAAAGCACCAACCCACCCCAATCTTAGAAATAGCCCCATTGAATTTCACTCACAGTCATATTGGTCGTGCACAATCATATTTCTCATCGACTCTCGTACTTCTCTCAAACCAATATGCAATAAGGTTCAATAGATACACCAATATTTAGCAGCATCCTATTCCTTCCCCTTGAGCACTAGCATGTAGAAAACCTCTGACCTCTCATTTCACTAGCATATCCGCTGCCTAATTGAGCACAACTTTAGGAATTTGATATGGCAGAGCCTGAACTTGATTAATTACTTGTATCCTCATTAATATGTTTTTGTAATCTCTGGCTATAATCAGGGGTGTTCCCCTCATCTACCCTAATTCCAGAATCAATTTTCTATTTGCTTATCTTATTATCTCTGTATTTAAGGGAAATGGTTTAAATTATGCTTGCCCTTTGATCCTCATAATCATCGGGATCAATTCTAACATGTAGAGGGGTATAATTTGCAAGAATCCCCTTTGTCCTTCATCGGGATCCACACGCATTGTAGAGAACATGCTTTTTAGGGGGACTATGGCGCCAAACTGGGGTACCTGCAATAGAGCCAACTATCATGTAACAAGAGGTTTGACACTTTGATCCTCACAAGTGACAACAAGTTCACGAGGCAAAATGACCTTCTATGAGCAAATTATCATGTGAAATGGGTGCTCTAAGTATCACAACATGATAAACCAAGTACAGAAAACAATGTTTTTCAACTAAAGGTGTGAGAAACCTCCTGTACATCAGCAATGCTAGATTGCTTGCTGTTCAGAATACTCATTAATCTTGAGTATTGATCTTATGTCAATCTAGCATCTATGTTCTTGTTGCCTTGACTATCTTGTTTTTTACACTAATTTTGGCTCTGCTTGCATTTTCTTCATTGTTTTTCCAAATGTTTCTAGACTTATCCATGTATCTTTCAACACTTGTCAAGTGTTAAAAATTGAAAATCAAAATGAGATATAATATATTGTAATAAAAGATGTACATACTATCTTATAAAGTGTATATATAATTATCCAATTGTCAACCCTTTCCTTTTTTATGCTTAATTGTTTAATGGTGTCGATAATAACAAAATGTGTTGGTGGGAAGAATATTTAGAAACGGATGTAGTATTAGATTTCAACAAAGTTCATGATCATATTCGTTCCTCTAATTATTATTTTTAACAAAATTTATTCTCCTCCACTATAATCTCAAAAAGTTTATTAGATTGCGATTAAAAATTGTGAAGAAAAACACGCATTTGAAGATGAGAGCTGATAAAACGCATAACATTCTATAAAAGTTAATTAAATTTACATTTCATTTTCATCGATCACCACTATTTCTCATTGAGTACTATTTTAATTCGATTCCAATCAGTGATGGATGCAAACCGATGTTAATATTATCAATTGACATTACTTAGAATCCAATGATTTTTACCTAATATATGGTTCCGTTTCACAATTTTAGAATGAAGTTATACAAAATGCTACTATTCTATCATTCTATGGATGAATTTCAAACAATTTGAATACTTATTTTTAAATGATAATTAATAATTAAATTTGAACTAATGCTATACAATATATCTATACAATTTGAATACTTATTTTTAAATGATAATTGAAGATTAGAAATTCAAAATTGAGTTAGATTATAAAATATCATTGTCAAATTATATGTCATAATTTAACTATTAACATATACATTCAATTTGAAAAAACCTATTCAATATCTTTATAAACTTTGAAATACTTATTTTGAAAGAGATAATTGAAGCTTATACGTTCAGAATTGAGTTAGATCATAAAACACCAAATGACAATTTATGTGTCATAATTTAACTAGTACTCTTATGTTCCATTAGATTCATCATGTGGCATTGAATAAAAGTACTTGTATTGTACAATGTTTTTAACACTATTATCGATAGTGCTATTAACCATTCATTCGTTGTTTAAAATTCATCCACAGAATGATAAAATCTTGATCTTATATATAAGGACAATGTAAGTGTAATTCACTTGTATTGATTGATGATAGTTGGATTACAATAAAAGACCTTAAGCCTATATATACAAGAACTCACCTAAAATAGTAAACCAAGAAAGCTATACAAAACATCTAAGCCCTTGATCTTAATCTTAACCACTAGATAAAGGAAGGACACACTTTGACACACTGATTAAGCTAAACAACAGAAGACTAAATAAATTTCTCTTGACATCTGCTGCACAGATGAAAGTGAGAACCTTTTGTATACCAAGATGCATCGATCAAGTGCTGATGTATGCTGAGCTGAAAGGCTGGTGTGGATGCTTATAAGCACCTAGTTTGCTCAATAATTCTTTAACATTTTCACTAGAAAGTATCTTCGTGAACAAATCTGCAATTTGATCCTTTGTAGGAAAATAAGACTATTGTAACAAACCTTCGACAATCAATTTCTATGTGTTTAATTCTTCTATGAAAAACTTGATTTTTACCAATGAATATGGGAGATTGATTATCGCAAAAAGGGTAACAGATTTTTCAATGGGTACACCAAGTTCTTGGAGAAGGCTAAATAACCAAGTAACTACATAAGCCGCACTAGCCATGGCTCTATACTCTGCCTTTGAGCTAGAACGTGAAAAAGTGTGTTTCTTACTTTTCTAACTAATAGGAGAATTTCCTAACGTCATAACATAACCTGTAGACCTCCTTGTATCAATGCATGATCCCCAATCTGAGTATATGCATGTAATACAAGCTTATCTTGTCCTTTTTGTTTTATCCATTGTCCACATGTTGAAGAAACATAGTTCAATGTGTGCAACAAGGCTTTCCCATGAGCAAATTTAGGGGTTTGCATGAATTGACTCAGCCTTCCAACTAAACTCCTATATAAAGTAGGATCATCAACCAATTCTCCATCACTAGAAGATAGCTTGGTATTAAGTGGCAAAGGTGTAACAACCTTTTGAAACTCTTAACCACTTCCCAGAATTAACTCTAGTAAATTTTTGTTGAGTAAGAATCATGTCAAGTTCTTTTTCGCTGTTTATAACAGCGAACACCCACTAAAATTTTTTTAAAAATTTCTCCACCATTATTTGAGATTAACGTTTATTTAACCAATTTTAATTTGTTCGTTGTTAGTAGAACTTGACTTTTTTCAACCTACCCTATTTGTTCGCTGTTACTAACAGCGAACAGATACCAAACCTCAGCTCAAGAGCAAAACGGCTTATCTTGAGAATATGTTTCAAAATATTTTTAATTTTAAATTTTTTTTTTATTTTTTTGCTTATTCATTTCAAATTTTCTAAATTGGGCAACAATTCATGTTTGCACCGACTATTAACCAAACACTCCAAGTCTCCACCTAGTTAGACGGAACTAAAAGAGGGTTGCAAACTTGCTATCTCAACAAAAATGGAGTTCATCGACGATTATGATGAAAGCAGACCCAGGCTCATCTTCCAATCCCGCCCTGTACCTTCATCATCCTCCATTGATTCACCTCAAAATTCCCAGAAAAATAAGCCATTAATCATCTTATTAATCTCATTATCTCTTCTTTTCCTGACTTCCTCCTTTTTTATCCGATCACAGTTCCTCCAATCCATTTTCATCTGGTTTTCTCTTTCCCTTCTCATTGGCCCATTTGCTCCACTATCCATCACTGGAGGAGATATTCGAGTCGGTCAAGGAAAAATCGTTGAATTCCCTCTTCAAACAGACACTGTCGCTGATGATCTTGACGAATCCAAGAAAAAATGGCCCAATAAAAGAAACCGAGGCAAGAGATCAGATCTTAATGGGGTCAGCTCAAATGGGTCTTTTAATTTTGTCAAGAATAGTGAAAAGATTTCAAAATCGGAGGATTTTAGGGTTGACTCTAAGGAAAATGATAAACAGATTTTGAAAAATGTTGATGGGGCTTTGATTGAAGAGAAAGAATGGAGTGAAGAAGATTTGGGTTTCTTAAGAAAGCTAGTTATAAAACACCCAGTTGGGAAACCTCGAAGATGGGAGGTAATTGCTGAGGCATTCAAGGGTAAGCATAGTGTAGAGAATGTTATTAGTAAAGCTAAGTCATTAGGGAAGGAAAAACCAGAAGATTCCGATTCGTATTCGAAGTTTTTGAAGGATAGAAAGGCAGTTGATAAGAGGGTTGAAGGTGGGAATGTGGGAATGGGTAATGGAGAAAGTAGTGGGGAGGTAAATGGTTGGAGTTCTAATGAAGATATTGCATTGCTTAATGCATTGAAATCATTTCCAAAAGAAGTATCAATGAGGTGGGAGAAGATTGCTGCTGCTGTTCCTGGAAAATCTAAAGCTGAGTGTATGAAAAGAGTTTCAGAGTTGAAGAAGGAATTCAGAAGCTCTAAGGCTTCCACTGAGAGCTAATTTGATGGGATTGCATAGCCTAGGTATGATTTCATATATGTTCAATTTGATGGTTTTAGTCTTTTATGCATTCATTGTATGTTTTATCATGAATATGTTCTATATTGAGTATTGACTGACTAATTTGATTGAAATTACACTGTTATAACTTAGCTGTTTTCAGAATTTTACACTTGTTATTGTATTGTTGTATACTCCTGTTACATTTGAAGATCCTGTCAAGTTTGTAGAGCTATAATAATGACTTAATGAGGTTATGCTTAAGGTTGACCGAATAATTCGAAGTGGTAGTAGTGAATGCTGTTTACTAAAGCAAGAAAAGATTATAGATAGATGCTTTATTCTAATGAGTTTTGAGTATGACCCATAAGAATTACTGATTGAACTTGTAGATGCTCTGAGCTGTTCATATAGTGTAACTAGAATTAGGTGTGATTTAGAAGCATGGCTTGCTACTTGATGGGATAGCTCTTCTCTTTTTGTTTGAAGCTAAATGGGGTTAGGATTAGCAAACTGTTCGGACAAATATTGTTGTCATTATGCGTCTCTATGATGAGATTGAGAACAAACCAATGAGAACGACCTGGAAACCGCTGGTGGTTCTAAAGGACTGGAACATGTGCTTCTTGGATATAATGCAAGTGCTCAACCAGTTCATCTACCCCTGCAGTAAAAGCTACTTTGAAATGAGATGATATTGGATTTTCTTGTGAATCGTGTGTGTGTGTGTGTGTATAACTTAACTTCTCTGATTTTGAGAGTAATTCCATGCTTCAAGTCATGAATTTGGTTCTCCTAATTCTTCCCTAGACGTCTATTCCAGATACTTGAACCAGGCTTCAATGTATACGTCCTGCCAAGTATTCTTTGGCAACCTGTTCCACTATCTTTTACCCTTCTACTAAACACTGTCCTATCCATAGTCGATTAGTCGTCTGTGTCTGATTGAGAAGTCCTTAGGCAGCATCCAAAAGTACATTAGACACAATTTTAGATAGCAAGATAATCATGCTCATGTTAGAGAGGTAAGGATTGGTCATGATCTCACTGCTAAATCTTCTTTTTTGGAAGATGATTCTTTGCCTAAATAACCATATTCAGATCATGTTCCTTCTGCTTTGACTATTTTTTGGCAAAGAATGTTGCAACTGTGCCCCGAATCATACTCTTCAGATGTCATCAAAAACAGCCATATACCTCTTTTGCTTTAAAAGAAAGATCAGCTAAAAAAACTCGTAATATATAATAAGATCATGGTCTCAAATTTATTAGTAGTTATTAGTATATTATCACTATTTTTTAATAAAAAAACTAATTTTGTTAAATTTTTATTAAGTCCTCATATCTTATTAGCCTTAATGGATTTGACTTTTAACCTGTGAGACTGTCTTATCATAAGACGAGTTACTAACTGCGAACAGACACCTTAATGGGCTGGGGGCTGGGTTTTGGGCAGGGTTTGTGTTTCAGCTCTGTTTGCTGTTAGTAACAGCGAACAAACCTTTTTATGTTTTTGGTTTGTTCGCTGTTACTAACTGCGAACAGGGTTGTTTTATTTTTTGAGTTGTTTGCTCTGAAATTTACTGTTTTTATCCAGAAAACCTGACTATTACTGTCTGGTTGCAATCTGTAAAGTAGATTTCTTTTCCTCGCATTGCTAGTTAATGCTGATCTTGCTGTGTTGCAGATGGTCCCATTGTTTAATGTATCCTTAAGTGGTATAGGATTCTGTTTACATGGAAGGCCTGACTACTCAAATACCAATGTCAACTTCTCTCTTGCAATAAGGTCATACAATGACAAGTATGAAGCTTGGGAGCCTGTGGTGGAGGCAGCTGATGGATTTTTGAGGTTAATCTTTTTTGATGTGCTTTTCTTGAACTCTTGATAGGCTGAACTCTTGAAGTACTTAATTGGTTAATCATTTATGTTAAAGTCAGCATGGTTAACATTTCCACGGTAACTTCAATGGATTACTTGTCACAAACTTCAAGTTATGGATTCCATCCTTTAACCATTGTAGTAGAAGTTGACTATAATTTTAATTTAAAAAGCTTTCAAAAATTTTAAAATTTTAAAAATAAAAGAAAACTATGACAATTTTACTGCCAACCACTTCGTCTTCAACTTCCCATTCCCACCCCCTGCTGTGCCCCCCTCTCTGCTCTTTCTCTTCCTCTTCTCTCCCTCTGTGTTATAAAGGTTACAGAACTAGGCAAGATATGTGATATTGATTTTCTCTACTTCAATTCGGTTTCGCGTCACTACAGCAACCTGCTCTTAACATTTTCAAACAGGTATGCTATTCTGAAGCAGTAACAAAACACACCAAGAGAGAATTTAAACCACATCTTGAGACAATGCCTACTTGTACACGCTCATTCTTCGAAACCCATAATACTTTCCTTGCATTTGGGTCACTAAGCTTACTCGCCTTGAAATATAAAATCAGAACAATATTGAAAGAACTAATCTACTTGATAAAATACTGTTACTTGTTTTTACAGAAAATGTGTTACTTTTGGCAAAAAAAACAATATTTTTTTTAAAAACAAAAGTTGTTACTATTTAGCAAAAAAGTGATACTATCAGAAGAATTTTAAAAATGAAAATTATACAAAGTAACATGTTTTTTCCCAAAAGTAACACTTTTTTATGTTAAAAGTAACACGTCTTTACAAGTTTTGTTCAGAATTTTTTTTTTAGAAAGTAACATTTTTTTGTCAAAAAGTATCGTCTTTTTTTAACAAAAAAAGTAACACCTTTATGATAGGAAAGTAACACTTTTTTGGCAGATAGATTGGTTCTCACAGTTCTCGTTTAAGGATGGTTCTCACTGGAACTTCTTTCTATATATATATATATATATATATATATATATATGAAGAAGTTCCAGTGAGAACCATCCTTATATGAGAACCGTAAGAACCAAACTGCCTTACTAAAAATGTTTATGATACTGCTAGACAAA
>JAAKBH010000006.1:2940000-2957158 GCA_019776075.1 Amaranthus palmeri
TACATATTATCTTATAGGGTGTACATATTTTTTGGGAAGAAAAAAGTTCATATTATTTACAAAAGTGCAATCTGAATATGTACCCCTTTTAAGTATATATGTACTCTTTAGAAAATGTCTAATTATTTACAAAACTGCCACCTAAATATGTACTTCATTTGGGCTTTTATGTACCCCTGTTTTCAGTTTTCACCATTTTAATTGGTTTTCACCTGATCCAAATCCGATATATATATACATATATATATATATATATATATATATATATATATATATATATATATATATATATATATATATATATATATAGGAAGAAGTTCCAGTGAGAACCATCCTTATATGAGAACCGTGAGAACCAATCTGCCTGACAAAAATGTGTTACTTTTTTACTAAAAACATGTTATTATTAGGCAAAAATGTGTTACTTTTTTTTAATAAAAAAAATGATACTTTTAGGCAAAAATGTGTTATTTTAAGAAAAAAATGATACTTTTAGGCAAAAATGTGTTATTTTAAGAAAAAAATTCTGAAAAAAACTCACAAAAAGGTGTTACTTTTAACATAAAAAGGTGTTACTTTTCGATAAAAATGTGTTACTTTGTATTTATATTTTTTTTCTGAAAGTAACACTAATTTGCTAATAAGTAACACATTTTTTTAAAAACAAAAGTAACATATTTTTGTCCAAAAGTAACATCTTTTCTATGAAAAAATAACACATTTTTATCGGAGAGATTGGTTATCTCGGTTTTCATATATATATATATATATATATATATATATATATATATATATATATATATATATATATATATATATATATATATATATATATATATATATATATATATATCACTTTGGAATTATAAGTAGGTCTTTAAATTGGTCTTCAATTATAACATGTTTGACTTTTGCAAGACAGCTCTATACATTTATTTTGTTTTTTCCTTTACCAGAAAACTTTACTTTCTTGCGAATTATTTTATGATAAATTCTGAAGTTTATTTTTTTTAAATGAAATTCCTTGGTCCTTTTGGCTTCTTTAGTGTATGGGTTGGTAGTCCTTTTTTGTAAATGTATTGTTGCATACATATTGATAGCAAAAGCACCTTTAAAAATTTCATCAGTACAGCCTTTTTCTTATCTTGCCCTCACTGCTACAGCAGCCACTTCAGACTTCCTTGCTAATATTTTTGACCTGTCATCTTGTTTTATTATGTTTTTATGTGTTAAGCTTTATCGTTTTCATGACTTGGTGTATTTATGACTGAATGCTTTGTTTCCTGATAGTAATTAGGGCGTGTGAGTGGTATTTCTGCTTTTTCTGTTGTACCATTGAATTGTTAGTGGATGGTTAGTTAGTACCACCGTTATTGTAGTTTTTGTAACTTACATCTAGAATTTTGTTTGTGTGGTGGTTGACGAGTGTCTAAATTTCTTTTGTCTTTGAGCAATGCACAATATATGCTGGTTGTTTCATCTTTCTTGTACTATTTGGCATCAATTACTGTTTAATGGTGGCAATATCCAGGTATCAGTATGACTTAAATTCCCCTAGTGCTGCTTCACAGTTACGTCTCACTTCCACAAAAGATTTGAATGTGAATCTTTCTAGTTCCAATATCAATATGATTCTCCAGGCTTATGCAAGCTGGAGCAGCCTCAGTGAAGTCCAAGAGTCCTACATCAGAAGAGTAAGTTTATTTCTTTTCCGGTTATGGATGTATGCTACTTTGTGATATACAAATTTGAATATGGATCTCTAGACTTTTTCTTAATAATCTGTTGTGCTATAATTATCTCTTATGATACAACTATTTCTACAGGAAATATTTTCTGCAACTCAGAAAGATATCTCTGCTGACAATGTGCATCATAAAAGAAATTATTATATTATTCCATGTAACAAGCTCGGTCAAGACATTTTTATTCGGGCCACTGAAATCAGGAAGCTTTCAAGTGTGGTTATGATGCCATCTGGGGATATGAAGCCTCTAAAAGTTCCTGTATCAAAAAATATGTTGAACTCGCACTTAAGAGGGAATATTGATCAAAAGATTTGTGCGATGGTGACATTGATAATTGCTGAAGCACATGTATGTTCATTGTACCATCCTTGGCATATGATTCAAAACTTAACGATTTATTTATCAGTTTTGATAAAGTTGCTCTACTTTCCTTTTACTTAGGCTCTATGCTAACTATAGTGGTTTATTTCTCATGCAATGCTAGAAACTCGTGTCATTGTGTGTGTGTGTGTGTGTGTTGTGTGTGGGTGGGGTGGGTGGCGCTGTTCTAACATATAGTTTGATATGTTAGAGCTCATTCCATTGTTGAAGCTGTGAATACTTGCTGCCTGGATTTCCATCTTGATTTCATTAACCACCACCATTATGGATTATGGTATGGGTGTGCTCCCAGTTAATCATGTGTTACTCACAGGTGATGAAATATAAAGAAAATTGGAAGGAACAATATCATTTTGTCTTGTTATGAAATCGTATTCACAGTGCAAATCTGAATTTTCTCATACATGATTCTTATTGTTTGACACCTGATTTTCACATGTTAAATAAATGGCATTAATGACCTGTATCCCAGTTTTGATATTAGTTCATCTCATAATGTTTTGGAGTTATGTTTTACTTGAAATGTGTGTAAACTTGTATAGGAGCTGGGATAGCTATTCTTGTAAAAGATTAAATGAACAGTAAAGAATTGAATTATCTCTGTTTTTGTGAGGATATGCTCACTCTCATTTTCATGGTAAAACATAGATAACCATTGTGTATTTGCTTTTTAGTTGTTAGAGAATTAACAATGCAACTTGAGTATTTTTTTCTTTCCTAAACATGAAGTCATGAACCAGATGATCCGGAAATCAGATTTGTGAATTATCTCATGATTTCTATTAGAATACAATTGATATAAATGGAAGTCCCATGTCTATGCTTGTTAGTGTGTGTCTCTAGTTTCTTTATCTTTTGGTATCTGTTGAGGATTTTACTTAATGAAATTATTGTGTTGAAAATGCAGTTCAAAAAGGTGGATGGTCTGTCTTCTAGTCAGTATGCTGTAGCAGTGCGCCTTAGTCCTGAACCAAAGCTATCAGATGTCAAAGTAGTCGATCAGCAGCAAAGTGTGCGTACATGTGGCCGGCGCGCTGAGGCATGCAGTTCTTCTGAGCTTGATAGTGTTAAATGGAGTGAAGTTTTTTTCTTTAAAGTTGACTCTCCGGTATGTCAAAATTGATTTCAAAATCTAACTTTAGTACTTGGTTTGCTATGTACTTATGTTGCAATCTCGTTTTTTTCTATACTTCAATCTCCTTAGTGACCGTTCTTGATTTCTCTGAGTGAGTCACTTACTCTTAAATATTTGTTTGTCTGTATTCCTGTGTGTGCAACCACTGAGTATATGTTCATCTATGTTGAGGCAAAGCTTAGCTGAAAGTATATGTACTTTCAAGGAGGAAAAGTAGATTAGTGGTGTGCTCATTCGAGTGATCAGTTTGGCGCATCTAATAATGTTGGGAATTCAGCTAAAACAAGCTATAAATCTTGAGGTTATTTGTAGTTCTGCATAGCACAATGCTTGTCACTACCCACTTAGCTTCTAACTCAATAACCCCTCTCCTTGCCAACAATAACTGGAGAGGAGAAGAGAGGGTTATGAGCACAACTTTCTGGTGTTTAGCTTTAGCACGAAAATAACCTAGAGGTTGATGACTCTGTTTTGATTGTAAAAGTCACCAAAAAACCTGTCTTTTATCCTTTAGACATCTGTATTCTTTTTTTTGGATTGTGTCATGAGTCATGAGAATTCATGGATATCAATTCTCTTGGTTCTTCTATTGTGGTGATATATTTAGTATTGTGGCTATCTCTTCAAATTGAAAGCTAAAGGGCCGGTAACTAATATTTGTGCTTTTATTATTTTTCTTTCTGTAATATCACATGCACTTTTTTCATGTGAGCAGGATAACTACCAGTTGGAGCTTATCATGACTGACATCGGAAAAGGTATAAATGTGTTTAAAAATCATATTGCCCCTTCTCCCTCTCCCAGTTTACTCTGAATTTGGGTTCATGTTGCAGGTAAAATTGTGTTTGCTAATTACTAGTTTTTCTGTTTGCCTCTATTCCAGTAGGATGAATGATTGACCTTAAAAATAAAGAAAAAAATCGGAGTTTATTAGGTTGTTTGGATCATGGCTTTGGCATTGTGGTGAACGAGTTTTATCGGAGAAATCCATTTCCTTTTATGTAATAAGTGCATGCAACATGATGAACATATTATCGAAGGATAATGTTCTGTTGTTTTTCAATCTTATTTTCTAACTGTATGCAAGAAATACATAAAGCCACATTGGTAGTGCCATCTATGAACAAAAGTAAACATAAAGCGCCAAAAAATTTGCTTTCCTAAAACTAACAAGGTTCCTTCCGTGTACAAAATCCAGAAAAGTGAAGTATCACTTAGGGCCAGGTACTTGACTCTCGTTATACATATTTATTATAAAATGTCCGTATAAGGACACTATTGCTACACCCTCAGCAATCCTTATTAGTCATCTAGAGCACTACCAAGGCACCAAATCACCATCTCCGCACTACAACATGAAAACTTGTTTTGCATGTTACAAATTGATTTGCCTTATCATGAACATACCTACACTTGTCAAAATGGCCTGTTGATTTTTGGCCAGCTTATTTTCATTTTGACCAGATTTGAGTTGACTGAACGGGTTTAGTGTTTTTAAAATTATTTAAAATTTTCATATATATATATATATATATATATATATATATATATATATATATATATATATATATATATATATATATATATATATATATATATATATATATATATATATATAGGGGAGGGATCCAATGAGAAGGGGGTTGAAAATGAGAAGGGTGAGAAGGATTCTACACCCTTGATTTCACTAAAATAAAAAAAGCTACGGTCACGATTTGATCAAAAACACATAATTGTAAAAGTAACTATGTTACACAGAAGAGTAACTATGACATAAATTTTAGAATGTTCTTTAATTTACAACATAGTATCCTTTTTTGCATATATAGTAACCATAAAAATGAAACAAAAATCCTTCTCATCCTTCTCATTTTAAAATCCTTCTCATTTGATCCTAAATCTATATATATATATATATATATATATATATATATATATATCTATATTATATATATATATATATTATATATATATATATATGTATATATATATATATATATCTATGTATATATATATATATATATATGTATAATTAGTATATATATATATTATATATATATATATATATTATATATATATATATATATATATATATATATATATATATATATATATATATATATATATATATATTGTTTATATAAAAATAGATCATATATAACTTTTTAAGGCTTCAACAATATATTTTGATTTAATATATCAAATTGACTAAACATATAGTGGGGTCCAATCGAAAAATGTTGATGTGGAATTGAAAAAATTGTTGAATTTTGGAAAAGGGTAAGAAAAAGGGTCATTACGGTCAAATTTTTCTAGGTCGGGTCACTTTCGGGTTTCGGGTCAGAATTTTCGAATCATGACTTAATTATTTCCGTTTAGGTTTTACGTTACTCTCTAGTCAGATTAAAAATTGTTAAGTCTAAACATACCTAATGATAAGCATCAAAGGGTAAAGAATTTAAGGATAAAAGAGCAAGTGATAATCAACCGGACTCTTTCTCAAAACAATATTAACTGTCAATCAATTATATCAAACCCATTTATATTAATAAACTTCAAGAATTGGATAATGGATATCATGCCTGTTATACTGAGTAGCATTACTCAAGTGATAATTGTGTTCATGATTTAACTCTAACTGCATCTGAAAGCCACTCTGTTTTGTATTGAATTACTGGGCAGGTAATCCAATTATCTTAAATTGTAATGATATGTAATTTCCTTTATACATCACATTGATTTACTGAACTTCCATCATATGATGATCAAAAGCAACATTTAATGTAGTACATCTAATCTATCTGCATATCTGTTGCTTATTTGTTATGTATTTCCTCTCCTATAATTTATGTCCATTCGTCTTCTGTAAATTTATGGTCTTTCATGTCCTGTGAACAAATGATCTGTATGTTCTTGCAGGAGATCTAGTTGGATCGTTTTCCATACCCTTGAAACAAATAGCAGCTTTCGAAGGTTCATATTCCCATGATGATGGCAATAAATGGAAATGGGTTGATCTAGTTCCTCCGGAACCTAAGGTGCTTTCAATTTGTTTTTAGCTTTTTTCTTGGTCAATATTTTCTGACCCCAAGGTTTGCGAATAACTGGACCTGACTTTAACCAGCCTATAGGTCCTGACTTGGTGTCAAATTATACTTTTCTGTGATTAATTGCCTTTGTGAACACGAGAACTGACATTTTCTGACCCAAACCTGAAAATATACTAGATGCACACCTAATAGACCTCATACAAAACTGAAACAGTCTATAATTTTCAGATGTTGTCCAAGGGAGAGACTTCAAACAAATCACATGGAAGATTAAAGCTCTCTGTTCTTATGTCATCAAATTCAAAATTCGAAGCGGAAACCAGGAAGGATCCGTTTGCTGATGGTAAAAAGTCTGGGTTTATCCAGATTAGTCCCAGCAGGGAAGGGCCATGGACTACAGTAAGGTTGAATTATGCTGCTCCTGCTGCTTGTTGGAGATTAGGCGATGACGTTGTTGCAAGTGAAGTTAGTGTTCGAGATGGCAATAGATATGTGAATATCAGATCCCTTGTTTCAGTTCGTAATGATACTGATTTCGCACTAGATTTGTGCTTGAGGGCCAAGGAACAATCTGAATCAATGAGGGGACTGAATGATCCATGGGCACATGACAAGTTAAATTTGAATAATGAAAGGATAGAAACTGTAGATTTTTTTGAAATAGAAAAGTATGTATCTGATGTTGGTTGGGTTTGTTGCTCTGGAAAGCCTTGTACAGATCAATCAGCTGGTGGTGTAACTGACAAGGTGAGTGTAATTACCATTGTGTTTGTTCACTTGTTTCTCATTGGGTCTATCAGTGTACCTTGCTTCTTTTGTTGATGATACTATATTTTGTTTTTTTTGAGTGCAGACTTCCTAATGGTCAAATATGGGTTTCTTGTATTCATTGATTGGAGGAATCCATCTTTTTAAAATTTGCTAACCTTCAGCATAGTGTGGTTCATTGATTTGGAGATAGAGCTCTTAAATTCAAGAATTAGACTTTCTTTTATTATAGGTTTTTTATGTCAGTCGTGTTAGTCTGAGGCTTTGTACAAAATCACAAAACTAGTCAGTTGAAGTCCAAATTTGGAACTGAAAATATTCAAAGTGACCGCTGGCCTCCTTTTTGGTGTGCTTGTAAGACATTCATGCAACCCAGGCATTAGTCTATAACTCTATATCTGCAAGCTTTTTATTTGATACTGAGGCTTTCATTTGTTACTGTGTTGAATATTATTTTATCTACTTACCTCAGAAAATATTGAAATCAAAAATGCAAATAGCTTTTAAGTCTTTAGTAATAGTGATTCTTTGTTGAGTCAATTACCCAATTTTGAAATGACGTGAGAAAGCTCAACCAGGCTTGTGTTGCGCCGACAAGCAATACGTGCGAGGTAGGCTAGTTTTCAGACGAGCACCCTTGTTGAGCAAACTAGGCGTGAAGATCCTGCTTAGATTTGTTGATTGTGCTCAGAAGAGCATATGATATGCTCGTCGGAGCACGTGTGGTAAGTGGAATTAATTTTACAGATTTTTTTTTTAAGATATCAGATGGAAGGGAGTATAAAAGCCCATTCGGAGAGACAACTGCCTCTGAGAGTGTTCTAGAGAGAGAACAAGAAGAGAATCACCACTGGATAGGGAATAATCCATAAGAGTTCTTGCGAGAACTGGAAGATTTCTCTATTGAGAGTTTGAGAATGAACCCACAAAAGAGCTTGAGAGCTAAGTTGGGGTCTTCATAGAGGGAGAGAGTGCTACATAGTTAGCTAAAGAGAGCTAAGAGTGCTAATTTCATTGTTTTTCTATCAATGTAAGTCTTGATTTCTTTAATTGAGAAACTTTTGAGGGTTGAGGATGAAGAAATTAGCTACCTGTAATTTTTGTATTTGTTGTTGAAATTTGGTAAAATTATTGATTGTTGTGTTAGATAGTGCGTTTCTCATTAACCTATGTTTTACCTGTGTCCGAACAATTATGTATACCGGATTGAATTTTTCTATGTAAATTATAGTAGGGTAAGGGCTATAGATATAGAGTTCTTTATTTTCGAATTATGACGGAATAAAGAAAAACGACTCATTAAATCATGCGTTGTTCTTATTTATGTGTAGCTGCACATGACGTTTGCTATCAAGGGTCAATTCGAAACAACCTCTTTGTTAGTTTTATCATCAACAAGGGTAAGGTTGTGTACATGCGACCCTTCCAAACCCCACCCAAGGTGGGAGTCACATAATGGCATTGGGGTAATGGAATGTTGCTGTGTACAAGAGAGTATTAGAATTTTTATCTTTGTGACAGTAATAAGAGAGTATTAGAAAGAGTGAAAAAAACAAGGAGGCTCACCTGATTACAAATAGAGTGTAGGATCGAATAACAATCATTTCTCATCCTCAAAGGTTTACCAAGATTAGAGGACAATGAGAGATTTACCGCTAATTGTTAATCAATTCTTTTACTTACGAGGCGAGAAGGCTTTTCATTTCTTATTATATGGCCGAAAGTGGTGGTTTTAAAGACTAAAAGTCTGAAATCATAGTGGGCATAATTTTTTGGTTTTGGCTTATATATGCCTTTTGTATTGTAAAAAAGGTTGATCTGGAATCATGGCGAGATGATGAAAATTTAGTGTAATTTTGATGGAAGAATCTCTTGACAAGTTTAATAGTCATGCTTGTTCTACTTCAATCTTTTTTTTTACTAAATTCTTTCCAGTCCATTACCATTTGGAGATGTGGTTAGGTTGAAATGAAAATCTATAAGCAAAAAAAACTTCTTTATGATACTTTTCATTACCATGGGAATGACATGGTACATTTCATGAAAATTCACACCACAACTTGTTCCCATCACCAGTTATTACCGACAACCCAAGGGGCCGTAGGAGTAGTTATCTTCTCTCAAGCCTCAAATCTTTATTTGTATGGACTATGAATTTTAAAAATCTGATTAGCTATGAAGTATAAATTCAATGTCCGAAAAGCTCTGCTACTGAATTATTCAACAAGAATAAAGAAGTTAGAAAAGCTTTAATTGTGTCATATGTTTTCAGCTAGCAGTAACACATTGATTCACTGTATTCTGAGCTCACTATTTCAATTCTTTTGGCTTCTGTCCTTGTGTTTTCCAAGTGATGTTTGATGTTGATTTATCCCTTCAAGCCTAGACAGTAGACACTAGTAGGTCTGTTTTGTATCTTTTTCTGGTAAGAGGCTAAGAGCTACTACTAAGCTTCCTTAAAATGCAGATAATCTCAGGAGAAGGATCACCATTGGGATGGGTATGGGATGATGATTGGCATCTTGATGAGGCATCATCTTGTAGCTCTGGTGGATGGGTTTATGCTCCAGATCAGGAAAGACTAAGGTGGCCAGAGTCTTATGATGCCGGAAATGCAAGGCAACGCAGATGGATCAGAAATAGGAAACGGATCTCGAGTGATGCACAGCAACTTGTATCCATTGGGATACTTAAGCCTGGTGAATCTACTCCACTTCCTCTTGCGTGTGTGACGCAAGCTGGATCTTATGTTTTGTTGCTACGACCGTTAAATTTTGGTATTTCAGATGAATATGCTTGGAGTAAAGTTGTAGAAAAGCCTGCTGAAATACAGGGTTCTGGCAAACCTCAAGAAGATGATGTGATTTGTGTATCCGGTCTGGTGGAATCTGAGAAACTTTTGTACTGTGAACAGAACAGTGGAACTTCTTCTCGTGGCTCCCATGGAATGTGGTTCTGCTTGAGTGTGCAGGCTACAGAAATTGCAAAAGATATTCGCTCAGATCCCATCCAGGATTGGGTGTCTTGTGGTTAAGTCCCCTTTAAATATTACCAATTATCTTCCCTTGATAGTTGAGTATTCAATTCTGGAAAAGCAAGCAAGTGGTCACTTTGTTGCACATTCTAGAGGCATTTTTTCTCCTGGGAAAGCTGTGAATGTATATGCTGCTGATGTTACAAAATCTTTATTCTTGTCTCTGCTTCCACAAAAAGGGTGGCTTCCACTGCATGTAAGATTCCAAAAACAAAAACACACTTATGCTCTTATCTTGATGGGGTCTGATTCTTTTCCGGTGTCACATCTATCATAATCATTCTTCACGACTGTCATTGTTTTATGCAGGAAGCTGTTCCCATATCTCATCCTGGTGGAGTGTCATCCACAACTCTGAGTTTAAAAAGTTCAATTTCTGGAAGGTCACCCTCATGTGCTTGCTTGATATTTTCAAAACGAAATTGTCGTTTGATATGTTCTCTCCTGTATGTGTCGTCCCTTTGTAATTCTGAAAGCTCTAAATTTTCTATCGGTGTAGGAATGTTCAAGTTGTTCTCGAGCAATTTCATGGCAAAGAACAACCAGCAATGCCGAAGGTTGTCAGAATTTACGCCCCCTATTGGTTTGCTGTTGCCAGATGCCCTCCTCTTACATTTAGGCTAGTCGATATGGCTGACAGAAAGGCAGAAAAAATCACCTCTTCATTGAAATCGCGAAATAGCAATCCAGAAACAAGTGGAAAAATTACTGAAGATGAATTTCAGGAAGGTTGCACAATTGCTTCATCTCTGAGCTTCAAATCAGTGGGACTACAAGCATCTATTGACAATGATGGTGAAGATTCGTTTGGACCCGTTAAGGATCTTTCTCCACTTTGTGATATGGTACATTGGATTCTATAACTGATCACTTTCTATTGCAGCCTGCTTACTTGTGGTTTATTGACACATGGCTGTGTCTGATTTATAGGATGGATCACTGGATTTGTCTGCTTATGATTCTGCTGGTAATTGTATTCGAATGTTCATAACCATCAAACCTTGCCCTTATCAATCGATTCCTACAAAGGTATTTCTGAAAGCTCAACCTTTGTGAAAATAGAGAGGACAGTGAAAATGATGAAGCACTTTTTTTGTTAGGTAATCTCCATCAGACCATACATGACTTCACAAACAGAACAGGTCAGGATGTCTTTATTAAGCTGAGCAGCAACAATGAACAAAAGGTCTTAAGGAAATCAGATTCAAGAGTGTGCTTTCTATTTCAGGAAACAAGTGAATGTAATAAGCTTCAGGTGATTAAATTTCATACCAAAATTCTTAGGTGATTAAATTTCAGGATATATTTATTGTAGAAGTGAGGTTTGAATAAGATGGTGAACTCATTTCTTTCTAACAAAAGATCTTGTTTGAAAATTTATGTCACATGTTTAAGTTTGTAAGAGTTAAGTTAACATTTGAAAGAAATGTTGTAGATTCGCTTAGGGGATACCAACTGGTCTTTTCCTATTAAGATCCATAAGGAAGACACACTCTCTCTTGTTTTAAGGAAGGAAAATGGCGAACGTTTATTTGTGACGATGGAAATTCGAGGCTATGAAGAAGGATCACGGTTCATTGTAGTTTTCCGTCAAGGCTCAAAATGTCCCTTCAGGTATATTTCATTGTTTATTTGAAACATAATTGTCAAATATTCTACAGGACTAACTTTTGTGCATTATGTACATATAATGCTTTGCACTCGTGTACGTAGTATGTATGTTTGTAGTCTCCATAGGAGCCCATGAATAATTGACTTGTCGTTGTTGTGGGATGTATAATTATGGGTCTGTCTGTTCAAGTTATTTGTACTGTTTGTTCAGCACCAATAAGTTCAGTTTAATTCAACGTTATTAAGGAGTTGAGTTCAGCTTAGTTCACTGACAAGTCCAGTTCATTTTAGTACTTCTAAGTATCATCCTCTCAGATTTTAAGTTCGGTTTTGTTAGTTAAAGAGGAGAAGCCCTATGTTTGTGATTGTGAACTTGTGCTGTTAAAATATAGTGTTTGGAAAATTACAATTCCAATTGTAAGAAATACTTAGATCTTAAGTTTTGATTTTAACATTTTATTTCATACAGGATTGAAAATAGAACGAGTAAGGCAATTAATCTCATTCAGAGTGGATTTGGTGATGATCACTTAATCCACTTGATCCCTCTGTCTACAACAAACTTTTCTTGGGATGATCCGTACGGTGACAAAACTATTAATGTTAGTGTCTATAGTGATAATAGAGTGAGTACATCAACACTCAATTTGGAAACTGCAGTAATGTGTATACTCGAAGGAACAGGAGTACAGTTTCAACTTGTGGACACTGGCAATATCACTGTTGCTCGATTCACAGAGGAACAACCGTTCATGTATACTGATGCCCACCGAAGGCTTGAAACTGGGGAGAGTCTTCCGATGCAGAGAGCAGTGCAAAGTACTGCTTCACCCTTTGAAGTTACTGTAGAACTTGGTGTGCTCGGTATCTCTGTGATAGACCACAGACCTAGAGAGCTTTCTTATTTATACTTGGAGAATGTCTATATAGCATATTCAACTGGCTATGATGGTGGGACTACAAGCAGGTGAAGCTATTTGACTTCATTTTACTATACCTGGTTTTTTCGTCTTAACTTTAATTACGCTTAAGATGACCAATTGGAATTTACTTTGGCAGAAATTCTGCAAGACCTATGATTAATAAGAAGCTACTCTGGGATAAATAGTACACTCATTATCTCATTGTTTAATATAGATGACAGAACCTTTAATAAAAGTGAAAATATTCCTCTTTGATAATATGGGTATTGGTCTACCCTGTACTGGAGGAGGATAGATTTTTTTTTTTTTTTGATGTATTTAAAGCTCAAATCATGTCATTTTAAGTGTAGCTTCTGAAATTTTATGTTACTAAGAGGGTTACTAAGGTACACTGCTTGAAGTGAACTAATTGAACATAAAATCTTTTGACATTTGAATTTTAAAAAACAAACTAAATGCAAAACGAGTATTTACTCATAAGTCATGCTGCTGTCCTGTCACATGTGCTCCTCCGTAGCTTTTAGATCAGGCATCATTCGACTGCCATTCATTTGATTATTTATGAACAAGCTGACTGATTAACCTTCTTGTAATCCAGGTTCAAAGTCACTATAGATCAGTTACAGATGGATAATCAGCTTCCCTTGACGGCGATGCCGGTTTTACTCGCACCTGAGCAAACTGATATGCTACATTCAGTATTGAAAATGAAACTAACAATTCGAAATGAGAACACTGATGGGATCCAAGTGTATCCATATGTTGTTTATACGAGTAATGTTTCTATGTTTTTTCTTGTTTATTTCTTTTGGTTCATGACTTTATGTAGACGACCTGACCCCAAACTTTGGTATTAATGTTTTAGCATTGTTGTGGTGATTCCTTACCTCACTGTTCAACTAAACGATCTAAAGCTGTGTCTTACATTTGTTGCCTCTTCAGGTGACTGATAAATGGTGGAGGCTCAATATTCATGAACCAATTATTTGGGCTGCAATGGATTTTTACAATAACCTACAGCTTGATCGTCTTCCGCAAAACCCAAATGTTACACAAGTTGATCCAGAGATACGTATCGAGTAAGAATTCATTTTGTGAGCATCCTCATACGTGCTAGGTTCTAGGCCTACCGCCTATCTATGTTTATTTGAAGAAAATATAACTTTGGGACTTCCATTTTGAACTGAATATTCATTCTTTGTTTAATTGTTGTCATCTTTTAGCTGCCTGTTGATTTACTTTCATATGCCTTCAATTAGCTTCTCCTGAGGTTTGAAGCTTCATAAATGTAATCTATATTTTGCAGCCTTGTAGATGTATCTGAAGTAAGGTTGAAAGTTGCTCTGGAAACAGCACCAGCCCAAAGACCGCATGGGGTTTTGGGAGTTTGGAGTCCTTTATTATCAGCCATCGGCAGTGCATTTAAAATTCAAGTGAGCTTTCGAGTAACTCTAATAAGTGTGATGAAATTCAGTTTTTCCGTCTTCTATTGACAAGAGATTTTTTGTATATGAATATTACATTCAACTTCCCAACCGATAAAATTTGTCATGGTTGTTATATTATTCTCAAATAGCCTAATTTGGTTATCAGAATGTCATTCACTTTGAGAAGTGACAGTATAATTTACGGTAATCCTAATTTCCTTGAAAAGTTTGATTTTGAATTTAGAATCCTAGCTTCTTATTAATTTTTACTTGAGAAATGCAGTCAATGAAGAGACAGAGAGTATGGGAGTTGTTTATAGTGGTTGAAAAAGGTGGGGGTCATTGGTGCTGTAGAATTTGTTTTCTGGTTGATGGTCAATGATGGTCAAGCATTGTCATGTGGTTAGTTAATTGGGGAATTCAAGTCCTTAGGTATGGGGGAATCAGGAAGAGAGGGTATTTGAGGTGTTTCTATTCTTCAAAAGTAACACCATTTTAATACTTTTTTTTCAAAAAAACAAACATATTACGTAAAAAGTAACTCCTGTTTTGTAGTTTTTTCAGAATTTTTTCTTAAAGTGACACTTTTTGCCTAATAGTATCATAAAAAGAATAACATCTTTTTTGCCTAAAAGTAACATCTTTTTAGTAAAAAGTGTCACTTTTTTGTCAGATACATTGGTTCTCACAGTTCTCATATATATATATATATGCATTCAAATTGAATTAATAGAAAGTCTGTATAGATAAATTTATATTCACTTACAATAGTAAATAATTCAAAAGTTCTTTTGGGTTGACTAACGTGGAGAGCCTATCTGGGGGTTCTTTGGAAACTATGACATTTCAGGTGTGTTATTGCAGCCTTAACAACACATTCATTTGGAGTTTAAGCATCATGGATTTTTCCTTGATTCTTACATATTTCGCTAAAATGATCATTAGTTGATGATCATATGTGGTATTAACTCTGTAACATCTATCATATGCAGATTCACTTACGAAAGGTTATGCACAGAGACAGATTCATGCGAAAGAGCGCTGTGATTCCAGCCATAACAAATCGAATATGGAGGGATTTAATACACAATCCTCTGCATCTCATACTTTCAGTTGATGTACTAGGCATGACAAGATCTACTTTAGCTTCGCTTAGCAAAGGTTTTGCTGAGCTTTCTACTGATGGACATTTCCTACAATTACGTTCAAAGCAGGTTCTGCCATTTTTCTTAATATGAAAATTTTATTTTATGAATATGTTGAAAATAATTGATTTTTTCTTCAGGTATGGTCTAGAAAAATTACAAGTGTAGGTGATGGCTTTATCCAAGGAACTGAAGCTCTGGCACAAGGTGTTGCATTTGGCGTGTCAGGAGTTGTTAGGAAGCCTGTTGAGAGTGCTAGGCAGAATGGTGTTCTAGGACTTGCTCATGGATTGGGGAGAGCTTTCGTGGGGTTCATTGTGCAACCCATGAGTGGAGCACTAGATTTTCTTTCGTTAACTGTTGATGGCATTGGTGCAAGTTGTGCCAGATGCTTTGAAGTGTTGAACAACAGGAGCTCACTGCAAAGAATCAGAAATCCGCGAGCTATACATTCAGATAGTATTCTTCGGGAATACGATGAAAAAGAAGCTCTCGGACAGGTAAGCTAAAACCTCATTTCTTTTGGCTTGATCGTGACTAGCCATTGTTTGACAAAAGTCAAGGAAATCAGGAATATAGATGTCTCAATTTTGATGCTGTTAAGATTCTACTATTGAACCCATAGTGCAAATTCACGCACGCATTACTGCATCATGATAGTACTGTAAAGTTCTTTGAGCTTGTTGAGAGTCTGAGACAGGCCAAGACAGCCGCAAACCCAAATGCAAAAGTCTCTTTGGGGCTATCATCAAGACCATGGCTGAGAATGAAACTAATTAAACCTTACATCTTAAAAACATTGATTCAATAGACATGGCTTTTTGGTTTGATCTTCCTCTAAAAAATTTAATACCGAAAAGGCCCAAGAGTATGGAGCTACCGACACAAGAAGGGACGATGATCCAAATTCCTCCCTACTAGGCATAAAACAAACATTTGAAAGCTTCTAAAGGAGTTGTACCCTTGTACTGCTTCAGTCCTTCAAAAGGTTTTAGTATACACTCTATTTAGGGAACAATCTAAGGAAGAGCCTTCACCTTAAAGGTTACTCCTCCCTTATTCTTGATAAAGTAATAGTAGAAAGTCATGAAATGGCTACTCGCGCATAAATAGGTTTATAAGAAACAACAACAGTAAGCCAAAGCCTTGATCCCAGCTGTAGGGGCTGGCTCCATGAACCAAAACAATTCAATGAGAAAGATCGTTCTTAACAAAGTGTATAGTTTATTAGGCTGTTATCTTTAATACTAACCAACAAGAACATCGATTGGAGAGATTGTTAAATATATTCTCTATTTGTCTGTTTGGTTTGGTATCAATGTTAACCGAATCCATTTGTGTAGATTTTATTGAAATTTGTCACCTCTGCTAATATTGCAGTGGGATTGATAACACTTAACCTGGCCTATCATCTGAAAGGGTATCCTATCTTATTTTCTGGTTCATTAAATTATGAACCTTATAAGATTCGTGTTTCCCTTCACTACTATGAGTCATTTTTATTTGGAATCTAATCTCTTGTTTTGATACAGATGACACTTTGGCTTGCGGAAGCTAGTCATAACTTAGGATGCACGAAAATCTTTAAAGAACCCTCCAAATATGCTTGGTCCGACTACTATGAAGATCATTTCATGTTGCCTCAATTAAGGATATTATTGGTTACGAACAAAAGGGTTATGCTTCTTCAGGTAAAGACGAGAAATTGGTTCTATAGCTTTAGTTTACTATCCATAATCCTTGGTTGATTTATTCTCCACTTGGATCTAGATCAAAGATTTGGAGAATATGGACAAAAAACCTAGCAAGATCATGTGGGATGTACCTTGGGAAGACCTGTTGGCACTTGAGTTAGCAAAAGCAGGAAGACCTCAACCATCTCATCTGATTCTTCATCTTAAGACTTTCAAGAGATGATCTGAGCCATTTGCTCGAA